>JAMPIV010014577.1:640000-743341 GCA_024509875.1 Oreohelix idahoensis
ACAAGAATCACACCTTCAATGTCCCAAAAGACAGTGATCATGACCTTTCCAGCTGAAGGAATTGTCTTGAATTTCTTTCTTCGTGGTGATTGCGGATGATGCCACTCCATTGACTGTCTTTTTGTCTCAGGTTCAAAATGATGTGCCCAGGTTTCGTCACCTGTAACGATCTTAGCCAAAAAGTTCTCTCCATCAGCATTGAAACGCTCCAACAATTCAGAAGAAATTGCTTTCCTTTGCAATCGGTGGTCATCTGTGAGACTTCGAGGAACCCATCTTGCGCAAACCTTAGAAAATCCGAGAGTTTTTATAACTGCATTTGCACTACCAATGCTGACTGACAGCTGTAAGGCCAATTGTTGAGTAGTGATTCGCCTATCAGTAAGAATAATGCCCTCAGCGCATTTGAATATTTCTGCGTTGGTTGCTGTGGCAGGACGTCCACAGCGCGGCCGATCAAGCAGCTCCGTATCTCCACTTCTTGATTCTTTGATTCTCTGAACCCAGCGACTGACTGTACTCCTGTCGATTGCAAAACTTCCATACACATCACATAGATGCTTGCGAATGTTCACAACAGTTTCCTTCTCTGCAACGAGAAATTATATCACAATTCGCGGCTTATAACACAAGTTGCTAACCCGCTCCATTTCAACGGTTTAGGGCAGCCGTATTATTTGGCCGGTTGCGGTGCAATTTGTGGTCAACCTAAGGATGTTGATATCTCCGTAGATTTTCTCACAGAATGGTACTGGTGATGGCCATATGCGTTTTCTCTGTTCCTCATATGTTGGGCACCTTTGAAGCAGATGTTCGGCAGTCATTTTATTGGTGCCACAGTCACACTCATCAGTAGTTCATATCTTTAATTTGTTGAATAGATGGTATCTCAATCTATAACAATAAGTATAACATCTTTCGGGCGAAATTAGTGACACACTTTGCAAATTCGATGTAATTTTTATGCAAGTGATTACTGCATTTATTGACTTTCATTCATGTTTGCAAATTAGGTTCATTTGTAACTATTAATGTTTTTAAAAAAAAAAAAACATGACTTTAATAGATCTAATATTCTATAGTTCGATTGGTAAGGCGTTAGAGGCATTTGTTTTCCTAAATGACAGAAAACAAAGAACAGCAAATGCTTTCCCCAAAGCACTATGAGCGCAATGATTTATTGGCATGAGCATTTAGGTAGAATCTCATAACACTGATACAGGTCTTTTATCCGAACACCCGAAAACTGAAATATTCTGACAATCGAACATTTTCTTGGCCTACTTTTTGTTTACGATTTGGGCGACAGTTGAAAACCGAAAAAAAATACGGTTTCCGAAACAAAGCTGTTCCCGGGGATTTCGAATAAAGAGTTACAGACCTGTGGATATGTGGATATGGTGTCTAATGGCCTTAAAGCTATAGCCGTTTTGCGATGGAGATACACCATCAAATGCAAAATAATGAAGCACAATAAGCTCATATATGATCATCTCAGTCTGGTTCTTCACGTCTTTCGGCTTTCTGTCACACACATGCCTTGAGCATGATATATGGTGGTATTTTAAAAAATAATTCTTCTTCTTCTTCTTGCGATCGCATCTTTGATGTTCCAGCATGGTCATCAACTACTAACTCACATCTACATTCATTGGACAAGGTGCAAAATCAAATAAGAAAGCTATAAAACTTCTATGAGAAAAGAAGGCATTCTTCCTAATCACATCTTTATTAGCCAAAGTAAAGCTGAAACGTGAAAATAGATCGTGGGCCTTGGCTCTGAAAATTCTATTTATGCTCGTGTTTAAATGTGCCCTCTAATTTTTCCTTTCTTCATTTGATATACTGGCCCAATGACTCAACACTAAACTCAAAGCTGTATGGAGATAAAGAGGAACTCCAGACAACGGCCGAGTTCATCATGAGAGAGCTACAGTAGATCACATGCACATGAATGGAAAACTGCTTAACATAAGAGAGCACGTGCAGAGATGGATTTTATGCAAAATTCCTAAACCAATCACCAAGTAAAAAATATTTATAAAGTGGCATTAGGTGTATTTTTTTCTTTCACAGTTAGCATTTATTGGTGTCTACCTTGACTGCTTTATGACGAATGTTATCTTACTGGTATAAGATTTTCCTGTTATAAATCCTGCTTGTTTTGGCCTTGTCGTGAAACATTCTAAATCCACATATATAAATTAAAAGGTAAATGTAAAGCCTAACACATAAATTCAATAAAAGGAAAGAGAAATGGTAAAAGTACAGTGCTGTCACAATGGCGTACAAAAATCCCCCTTGTTTTCTACTTCGTCTGCAAATTGTAACGTTTCACGTTGATAGTAAAGCCTACTGCATCACTACACGCTTTCTGCAATAAAACGTGTACTGCATTTCTAAGAAAACCTTGAGATACGCAAGCTGATTAATGACCTAAATTAATACTAGCATTAATTACACTACGTTAACATAAACGGAAGGACAGATGGAATTAGGATAGAGAGAGGGAGGGCTGAAAGCAGGAACGCATGCAACCCTTACACGCGTCTCGCGATATACAATTAATGCCACCCTCCCCAAGGGAAAGGCCAGAAGTAATACTTTTTTCAAATGGACAGTGATAAAAAACACTACCCATACGAGAGTTAGGTTTAAAAACCTGAAAAACGCTTATTAGGAAACATGACATTATACTGGTTTACGTTTGAAAGCCTGACAGTACCCAGACACCACATCGTATCGAAGTGAACAGGAGGTAGAAGAAAATGCACATTTTGAACGCAGCCACCTAGCTCCCTTAAATTTATATAATTGGGTTCCTTAGGACTTGCTGACAAAGAATATGTTAAACGTTACGCAAATAGTCTAGGAATTAACAAATTATAGCCAAAATAAAATGGTGGTGCTGTCAGACAACACCAAAATCAGAATTGCGCAGTGGAAGGTTTTGAAACCACCATTTTACGGGAAATGGGCCACCATGTAAAATCCTATTTGATTGGATAGAAGTAAATGTAAGGCTAAACACGATTAGTCGGGCTACAAATACTAATTCTTTGTTGTTAGGGAAACGTGAGTAGGAGTACTTTTTTTTGAAAAGCTGTGTAAACATGGCCCGATTGGTTAGACCCGCCAATATAGGCATTTAGGAGCGTCAGTTCAGTGCCACATGTTAAAATAAACGTTGAGAGCCAGATCATATTTTTCGAAATAAAAGTCTGGGACAGAGGCAGATCGGAATTTGTGCCATTATTCATCGCCAGTCAACGTATCTGTGTATTATTTCCATGAATTGTGGTAAGCTTGATATATTCAATATCTTTTTAATGAAAATTGAATGTAAATTGATAATTTATGTCTGTATATGTGTGTGGTTCAGTAGCGAACATGAGGCAAGGCCTATATAGTGCTCCAACCTGAACAGAAGGTGTCGGAGAAAAGTAAAACTGCATGGAATTGCCAAACAGTACACTGACACCTATCTTATTGACTAGAAAGAACTAATGCTGGAATTCAGAGGCGTAGTAACCATTAGGGAGGAGTATTCTGGTGTAAATTGTTTCAGATGAAGCTGGCAGTTGGCCTACCGCTCTGAACTCAGTGTTTGTCATGTATTGTGTTCAGTCTGGAAATAGATTATAAATTAGTTCTGAAATAGGAGGTACAACCTTCTTGTTTCAGGGACTGTGGTCCCAGTTATTGAAGCAGCACCTGGTCTGAGTTTTGCTGAATCCAGAGGCTAACAGCATACTCCTTGGTCCAGATAGCGACCAGTGAGGTGTCTCCAGAACACAGTGAAGCAATCGAGCAGAGGAGTCTTTTCCTGCCGTCATCACGAAAGATAAGCTTCTGTGGCCAGAGAAGCTCAACATTATGTGCCCCCTCAAAAAATTGACATTTTGTTAACCACAGAGGGACAATTAATTGGTTCAAATGACAGGAACTGTGAAAGTTTCCCAATACTATTTCCCCGATAACACTGACAAACAACATTTTTCTTTCTTATATAAGAATAAGTGTTCTTATGTCAGTTTTTTGCGCTGATTTCAAATTTGAAATCCGTTTATCTCTATCACGTCAGGTTTTTAAGATATTTGTGAATACATATATTTTTGGGAAACCGTTATGTGCTCCGTTTCATTTTTACTACATAACTTATTAAAAATTAATAAAATGCAAAATAATTCCACTTTTTATACTGCTAAAAGATGCATGACATATGTTACGCTATTTTTCCAATAGTTACTGTATTTTGAAATAATTCTGAGCGAAATATGGCTTCTAGAAGTTGTAGAAATTCGGCTGATCTGTTCTGTTACGTGTGCGGATATTTTACCGATCGTGTTCACCAGAAAAACTTTACACCATTACTAAAGAAAGCATATGAACTTTATTTCGATTCGAAAGTTGATGATGCAAATAAATCTTGGAAGCCAAATGCAGTTTGTTCGACTTTGTGCAAATACATTGGCAGGTTGGTTACGAAAATCGCCGAAGCATAAGTCGATGCCTTTTGGAGTGCCAGTAATATGGCATGAACAAGACAAATCACGCTACTGATTGTTACTTCTGCTTGACAAATATCCATGGTTTCACTTTTAAAACTAGAAAGTCTGTGGTTTATCCAAATATTGAATCGGTTTCGAAACCAGTGTCTCGTGATCCAATCACGTGTCCGATCCCAGTTCCACCAGAACAATATCCGTTGGACGTGAATGAACCATCAGAAAGTGATAGTTTACCTGCTTCAGAAACTAATTCTGACTCGGATTATATACCGGTGAATGATGGTGTTCACTTAATTAACCTTTCAGATCTAATACGTGATCTCGCTCTTACCAAAGGACAAGTGGAATTACTCGGTTCGCGACTCAAAGAATGGAATCTTTTAGCGCCCAATACTTTGATATCTAAATTTCGTCATAGACACAGAGAACTTGTTCAATACTTTGAGATGGATGATGACATTTGCTATTGCAAAATTCCAGTCGCCTACTCTGTTCATATGAAAGAAACTTATGACAATATGGCTATACTTTTGGCAAAAATAAAGTACAATGACTACCAATGGCGGATTTGTGGAGACCTAAAGGTCATTGCAATTCTCACGGGCATGCAGACTGGGTATACTAAATTTTGTTGCTTCCTATGTGAATGGGACAGCCGCAACAGACAGGAACATTATGCAAGAAAGGTGTGGCCTATCAGGATCGTATGCAGCTCGGGCATAAAAATGTAATACACGAGCCATTAGTTAACAAAGACAGCATCATTTTAAACACCGTTACATATAAAGTTGGGGCTCATGAAGAATTTCGTAAAAGCATTAGATAAAATGAGCAAAGCTTTCACTTATCTTCGAGAAAAGTTTCCGCAAGTTAGCGATGCAAAGATAAAGGAAGGTATCTTTGTAGGACCTCATATTAGGAAAGTTATTGCAGACAAACAATTCGAGAACTTGTTACATGGTAGTGAACTTCACGCATGGATGGCATTCAAATCGATCGTCGATAACTTTCTGGGAAATCACAAATCTGTCGACTATGTGCATATTGTTAAGCAGTGCATAGATGCATACAGAATTATGGGCTGTAACATGTCCCTCAAAATCCATTTGCTCGATTCGCATCTTGACTTTTTCCCTGACAACCTTGGCGAAGTCAGCGATGAACATGGAGAACGATTCCATCAAGATATCGCCGTAATGGAGTCACGTTATCAAGGACGGTGGAGTGTGACCATGCTTGCCGATTATTGTTGGATGTTTCATCGCGATGTACCACATGCCATTCACCGACGAAAGTCGACTGCAAAGAAATTCAAGCTTACATAACTGTTATACTTCTTGTACGAATGATGTTATAATACTGTATGCGTTGTTAAAAAACTTCAATTGCGTATTTCTCGAGATCCCGACCTGATAGAGAAAAACGGTTTGCAGATTTAAAAACAGCGCATTAAAATTGACCAGAAAAACATAGAAATGTTAGAGAAAGAAAAAAAAAAATTTTTTTTTGTTAGCCAGTGTAATCAAACACTTGAAGTCATGATGAAAAACAACAACCAAGCTTGAACAAAACCAGTATTACCTCATATTACTACTGCACAAATTACACACATAGAATAATAATAATAAACTCTGTCAATACAAAGTTCATATATATAAACTGTGTAAATAATACTTGTAATTACATTTGATTGTGATTCCTGGTTCACTGTGTAGTTGAATCAGGATATCCATTATTGACAAGAATTAATACATATATTTTTAAACTTAAACACTTGACTCATTTAAGATAGTCTTATAGAGTGTTATATGTGTGTGAGTGTCACAGTGTTGTAAAGTGTTGTGGAATAAATTAAATTGTTTATCTGTCTGTTGTTGTTGTGACTTACACTTCATCATTTTCAATACCCTAGACATTCAACGTAGTCATCACAATATTCCAGAATAATTCTGACTGAGGTATAAATGTGGTAGCAAGTAAGGTTATCTGTAATACACCACACTTATTACATACAGATACCTTCACAGCTGATCTCAGTCAGTACACTAAGTCCCCTATAAATATTTATAACATCCCACTTTACCACAGGCCTGAATATTTAAAAAAAAAGGCTACTTTTGTACGATCTTGCATTACTCTGGTTAGACTTGTCCCCGCTAGTGTCAAATATGTTTTACCTCACCAGTTGCAGCATATAGTCAACTTGCAATTAAGTGTTCTTCCTTTTTTGTTCTTGGGGAAAACCTCTTGTTCACAGTTATTTTTACATTTTAAAAAAAAGTGATATGACATCCTCTGAAGTATTTGAAATATCAGATTTCACGGCTTCAAGATCGGCGGAGGTTTTCTCCAGGCCTGCCTTTCCATTTGTCAACAATTTAATGACTGTTCGATCTTTTTGATTACTGAGTGGATTGCTGTTTAAATTTAGAAGTTCCTTTAATCTTCTGTGATTATCTGTTGTATAGGTCAGTGGGTCTCAACGTGAGCCGTATAGCCCCTCAGAGGGCCATGCCAAATTTCTAGGGGGCCAAAGTAAGATGGTAAAGTACCTTTTTCCAACTACCAGTGACTGTGGGTGGGGGGGGGGGGGGGGCCACAGAGGTAAATGAGGCTCAGAAGGGAGCCATGAGCACAAAAATGGGTTGAGAACCCCTGGTATAGGCTACTTTCTGTTTTTAATTTTTTTTTTTTACAATATTCCACCCATCTGGATCTTTGCTTCATTTCACTGTAGACGTTTTGACCTCTTTTTAGAAAAAAAATTAGTCTAGTTTTGGCGAGGCGCGCACCGTTCAACCTAAACACAAGGTCAGTTGACGTCTCTTGTGTTTCACTCGCGTATCGTGGTTTTTAATTAAATATGCACCACATGAGCTAAATAATCCTCGTTACCGACAATCGATCCCACGAGGCCTGGTGACCTTTGATGTTCTATACAGATTACATGTATCTGACTGCATCTCTGTACTTTCCATGAGTGTGAGATAAATATACCAGGCTAAAGAGAAGACTACGTGTTCGTGCCCCTTGTAAGATCTGCAGTTGATGACTAATGTATACTCTCGAGAACTTCAGCTGTGTGTAAAATACTCCCTTATGAACATACTATAACGACATCGTCGCCATGAAAAGAAAATGAAAGGCGAGAAAAAGCCAAATATTTTGAACATCAACATCATTAATATTTTCCTATGCACTTCTTATGGAGCACGGAACCATTATTTAGCTGGTCTCTTAACAAGAAACCTGCACCAAGCATCTACATACCACTTACAGTAGTGGTTTCTGTGGTCATTAAATTGACATGATGAGGTTGCCAGCCCAATGCTCAACTTCATATTAGAAGCCTTTTACGACTTGCTTGAGAGAGTAGCAGCTCTATTATATCTGTGTCTCCTTAGAGACCCTGGGGAACTATGCAACGTCGGGAACTATACGGCGATTGAGACGCATTCACTAAGCACAAAAGAAGATCATGTGTTCGTGACTGTCACGGATTGCCTCCCCTGCTTTGCAGTAGTGGTCCAACAGTGACCAAAACTCAAGAGTATCTAATATTGGCTTCCAAGGTATCTACCTGCGCGCAAGATTACTCTTGGCAGAGATGTAGATAGAAGATTAATGACACTTCTACCTGAAGGGAGATTCCACAAGATATTTCCAGAAGTCACGAACAATGTTCCTTGGGCTGAACAAATGTTAACGCATTATATCTAGTCCGTCGCCGTTTGTGAAGGATTTAAGCAATGGTTTAGCCCGTTCAAGCCACCAGTTGGTGTAATCCAACGAAATCCCTCTTATAAGGTATAGCTCTGTTTAGTGTAAATATATGTCTAAGTATATATATATATATATATATATATATATATATATATATATATATATATATATATATATATATATATATATATATATATATATATATATATATATATATATATATATATATATATATATAAAATATTCTGGCTCATACGTTTGCTTTCATACATATAACTGAATCAATCATTACTGTTTAGTTTTAAAACAACAGGTAACAAATTTAATAGTGAAATAGTCTTTAACAGGTTAAAATAAATATGGAAAGATTAGTGGAATTTTGATGGATATAAAGTTCTCGTCATTGAGACGTAGGTGGGAATTTAACTTTATACTTAAAGTTAAACTGAAATGTCCTTTTTGCTGGTGCCTTTTAGTTAGCACTTAGCTTGTATGAGTGAGTCCTGCAGCTGTGGTTCATCAATTCTGTGATGACGAAAGCCTTCTCCGCTCTGTCTTCCACTGTAGGCGGTTATAGTGGATGCGTTTCTCACACTCTAGCGGCGTTAGTACCACAAATCGTCTGATGGCTTGTAACTACGAACTTTAGACAAAAAGAAAGAAACAAATGCCTGCTAAGTACATTTGTTCGCCGCAACCTAACAGGCCCATTGTCATGCGCTCCACCCACCAATGTTAACCTCTCAGAAGAACTCAATTCCCGAGCACACAGTGTAACTCAGGGAATATGATGAAAATTCACCCATATGCTTCTGTGTGTTAACTAGGAAATTGCGTCTGGAGTGCGTGAATAATGATTTGCCTGAATTACCATTAAAAAAGGTACATAAATCTCACAAGATAATATGTTACACTGGAGGCACATATGATGTAGCACTCATCACTGCTCCAGTCGGAGTCTGGGGTCACTCTGCTGTCGGGTTTCCCGCACGACTAGTCAGAAACAATCACCAGCTCTTGCTGTAGTGGTTCATGAATATACTATTTTCATATGTTGAGGTTGCCAGCCTTATATATATCCACTAGCAAGAAAACATGTTAAATTGACGTTTGTAATAGAAATGTTCACAACTTACCCCAAATTTTTGGGAATACACAATCTTCCTTGCACAGGTTTTCAGATGGACGCGAGCAATTGCTGTGCATATGCTCTTGAATCAATTTCGTCTGAAAAATTCCTCTTATGGCGGTGTTCTGTGATACACTTGGCCTGGGAAACTAGTAATTCCTCTTCGACGGGTGTTTTGCGATACACTTGGTCTGGGATATTATTTCTCTTATGACTGATGATCCAATTACTAGGTTTCCAGTCTTGTATTTGTAAAGTCCTGGTCCTGAAGTTTTACAGTCTTGTATTTTGGAAGGTGACAGCTATTGCTAAGTTGTGTTTACCAGTGTAATGTAAATGAGTGTCCACTAGCAAGGTGTGTCCGAATATACATTTCACTACCTACTTTGCTTTGTTGCAGATTTGATTGTCTCAGTATTTGGGCGGGGGGGGGGGGGGGGGGGGGGGGGGGGGGCGTTAGTGATAACGTGAGATCCGTGATACGTTAAAAACGCAAGTGGAAAGTTGTAATAATGCCTAGTGTATAACCAACGGTACTATTTATAGGTTTTTTAATGTAATGCATGGAAACTGAAAGGGGGGAAGGGGGGGAGCGCCCTGGAAATGTGCTTTGGAAGCCAAAGGGGCGATGACCCGAAAACGTTTGGGAACCACTGCTTTAAAGGAACAAAGAATATACAGAAATACCTTGAACGGATGGCACATAATAGAAGGTTTGGAATTAATTTGTTGAAAGCCAATCCATCTTATAGAGATGAAAGGCAATGATGATAAATCAGTTGTTTTATTTGATAATAATAATAGTAATAATCACTTCCCTCTGTGCGTCTAACGGCGCATAGAGCCACCACTTCAACTAGTCCCCCTGCAGCAAGCCTGCACCAAGCCATCCACATGCGCTCGTAATGGTGATTTCTGTAGCAATGTTTTTTACATAATGATGTTGCCAGCCCCATGCACAACCTTATATTAGACGCCTTGTACGAGGTCTTTTCAGAGACACCGAGAACTACACGGGACCTATTTGATAATTTAAAAAAAAGGTAAAGGATCCCGTTACACGCCCATTGAGGCATATTGGGAATATGGTGTTAGGCCCATATTATCTTGACCGTCGGCACACTAGGGGTGATGTGGTCAGCATCACGCCGGCCGCCTTAACCTTCCCAGAGTTGCTCTGGTACCCATTTGGGGGCTGGGTCGACCCAGGAGCCGTTTGTGGCCTAAAAAAATCCCACCTCATCTGGGGATCGAACCATAGACCACTGCGCTAGGAAGCCAGTGCACTAACCACAATGCTACCGCGGCTCCATAAATAAGGTTGTCTTGTACTAAATTATAGTCGTATAGATAGGCTGGAATAGAGAAACTTACTCATTCCATAGACATATTTTGTTTCTTAAACTATCACCCGTGAAATCTATTTCTCACACCTTTTTCTCACGTACTTATCAACATCCACTCTACTCAGAGGGGACAAAAATAACTCACAACCTATCTGTACGACAATGGTATAACACCAGAAATTGTTAAGTACATGGGAGCATCAGGCGACCTATTACTCTTAAGGGTCCTACAGGCAGCGTGGTGCAACAAGACCATGCCAAAGGATTGGGAGATTGCCATCATAACACTAATTTTCAAAAAGGGTGACAATCGACAATGTGGAAACCATAGATGCATATCCCTTCTCAGTGTCCCTGGTAAAATCTACTCTAGAATCCTAGAGCAAAGACTCCGACGCCTAGCTGAGCCACAATTGGATGAGGTCCAGTGCGGATTCCGAGCAAACCTAAGTACTCAAGACCTAATCTTCACACTCAGACAGCTGAGTGAAAAGGCCCTTGAGTATAAGAGTGAGACCATCTTTGTTTCATAGATCTGGAAAAGGCGTTTGACAGGGTCCCCTGGAGCAAACTTTGGGATTGTTTGGCAAGGAAGAACATTCCAGCACTCTGATTCATGCTATACAGAGCTTCTACAAGTCTTGCAGAAATTATGTGAGGACAGCAAACCATAAGTCAGAAGAGTTCAGGACCACCACTGGTGTAAGACAAGGTGATATCCTGTCACCTTATCTTTTCATACTTCTCGTGGACGATGTCATCAAGGCATGTAAGGAGAGAACAAGAAAGTATTCAGTGGGGTACTGGAAGATGAGACAGGTCTGTATTTCAGAGCTGGCATTTGCTGATGATGTTGCCCTGATTGCTAAATCAGAGGCATATCTCCAATCCAACCTGCAAGTCTGGAAAGAAGAGCTGGAGAAGAGAGGGATGGTCATAAGCAGCTCTAAAACAAAATCCATGGTGATATCACGAGAAGAAAGAAGACATCAGATTAAGCTGGGAGAACAGGTCCTGGAGCAGGTCGACCACTTTAAGTACCTCGGAGCTATTATAGACCGAAAGGGAGGCATCAAAGAATAGTTGGCCACTCGAAAAGCAGCAGCTGGGAGACTTTTTCAGGCCATAAATCGAGGATTCCTCAGCAAGAGAGAGGTTGGTAAGAAAACGATGATGGCTGTATACCGCTCCACCTATGTCCCAGTCTTGACATATGGATGCGAGTCATGGGCAATGACTACAACCCACAAAAGCCAGATCCAAACCTCAGAAATTAAGTATCTTAGGAAGGTGGTTGAAGTAACAAGAAGAGACATGGTCCGCAACCAGACGATACGTCAAGGCCTAAAATCCCACCCCCTGCAGACCCAAGTAGAACAGTCCCAACTAAGATGGTTTGGCCATGTCTGCAGAATGAGAATGGGAGATGATCGGCTACCACGACACGCATGGGAAAAAAAGAGCCAGGGATCCAGACCCCCAGGACGACCCAGAGTCCGCTGGGAGGACAACATTAGACAATCTTTGAAGGACCGAGGACTAGAATGGAACCAGGCCAGGAGGAAGACAGCCGATAGGATAGTCTGGCGCTCTATCTTCCAAATCTCTACACCTCACGGTAGAAGGGGAACGACTATGTAAGAGTTAAGTCTTGGTGGTCCGCAGCAACAAAAGATATTTAAAGGGGATCCCTGGTAAAAAATAAAGAAAAAAGGTTAAGAACCGTTGCCTACATTCCTACTGAGTTTTACTGTAGGATGGGAAATTCCCGTGATTTAATGGCATTTTTTTTTTTTCCCCATTATCTAAGGGGAACTAAATTGTTGCCCCTGCTAACTCAGACAAACCTTTGCAATGTATGACGCTCACCGCTACTGCATGGAGGAAAAAAAACCAATAAAGTTTGATACATCAATTTAAAAAAAAATTAAATTAAAATGTGGCCGCCAAGGTCTACTGATACCGAATATTTTCGTTCTTTTAATTATCAAGAGATGTCGGGGAGGGCTGTTTAATATCGTACTGAAAAGAAGAAGTGCGCGTTGCCTGTGTGTTACTGTGTTTAACAACGACATAAAAATTGTTGATACATTGAAGTATCAAATCAAGGTCTTGTCTTCTACCACACTGTAAAGGATGAAGGAATTCAAGCTTGTGTCTTAGAAATATTAGACATTAGAGAACCGAGACAAACATTTAAAGAGCGTTAAACTTACGATCAACAAGTTTGTCAACAATCTATAATACGATCACCCATTGGCTACTTCTTGGGTATTGATACATTCAGACTTCCTATTATGGGTTTGACAACAACAAAGTTTCCAGCGTTATGTTTGTTGTATGAATGTCATTCATTTTTTAAATTAAAGAACTTATTTCAGCCCCGAAGACAGAAAAAAATGAAGCTTAATAAATATACAAATAAGAAAGAAAAATACTAAGTACCCGTGTTAAATACGATGCAATGTAATGGAAACACATACCAGAGATGACTGTTCTTCTCCAGGCATAATTCCCCATTCTATTTGAACTAGTTGTTGCAGTTATTAAAGTCCTTACAAAAATATAGTTCCGTAATCACTGGCACCTATTTCTATATCTGGACACTGTGAACTAATGAAAAATATATTAATATATATTCGGGGTACTGTTACTAAACAAACATTCCACTTTTAGAAAATAAAGATGCACAGTGTGCTATCAAAAATACACAATAGAACCTCAGAAATATACTATCTGCATAGTAGTACACGCATACACAGTTATTCTTCAGCTCCATACCAACCTGTGCACTATTGGCATATTTTTGCTGGCACTACTTTTCAAAATGGCTGCCCTTAAGAATCCTTCATGTTACGACGTGCATCGCAATAGCAGTTTTATATAGTAGTGACCTTGGATTATAGCAGTGCTTTAAATGTGTTTATAGATTTAAAGGTTTTCGAACATATAAACTCTTGGCGTGCATAAGGGCGACACGCTTTTTTAAACGTTTTACACATTTAAGAGAATTGTTACTTGGGCAGGTCTTGCCTTTGTTTTTGTTCATTGGATGGGGGGTTTCCCCCTTTCGTACGTTGCGTTGCTTTTCAGAAGCAAATTTATGAAGGAAATGAATACCAAAGAGGTGACTTCTGGCTACTTGGCCACAGCTGCTTGTGAATTCCAGGGCCTGGCTATTAGGAGATATTCGGGGGGGGGAGGCTTTTTGCCGCCATAATGGTAAAAAAGCTTGAACTGACTAATCGTAATTAAATTAAGAAGTGCCGCGTTATCTGTGTGGTTCTGTGAACTGTTAACATACTCAATACTAGACATAAAAATTTTGACATACATTGAAGTATCAAATTCATGAGCTGACAGGATCTACCCCACAGTAGCTGTGAAACAAATGCTTCACAGCAGATGAACAAACAGTTATCAATTGTCTCCAGAGCCCAAGTATTCGAGCAGAGGATAAACGATTACTTGGACATTCTTACATCATTACCACTGACTTTTTAAAATTTAAACAAGGGGAATTTACTTCAAAATAATACAGGATTGAATGAATCCTTAAGATATCTTTGTAGAGTGTTATATGTATGTGAGTGTCACAGTGTTGTCAAGAGTGGATTAAATTAAATGTTTCAATGTTGACATTAGTGAGGATGTAAAGAATGTGGTTAGAAAGTAAGGTTATCTATAATTAAATCTTAATAGATATGCTTAGATTCACCCAAATGTAAACATGTTAACACTTGGGATATTGAAACATACTGTTGTCACTTAGGGGATATAAGACTTAGGCCTAGTCATTTTGAGTAATGATTATTTGTAATGCATTACAATGACATGTAAAAACTGGCCAAATTTATTATCAGCACCGAAGATTAGACTTTTCATAATGCCTATGTTCCAGTGAAAGCTTAAATAAATATTGAAGCGTTCACACCACGTGTTTTAAATTTCACTCATATACACAACTAGACCTCATCTATGTTATCGTTAATAAATTTTAAAGTGTAGTTCACCTAGGCTAGATGCAAATGGTAAAGGGATGATATGAAACTGCAACAAAGTATGCAGAGTATCTGCATGTAGAGCATACACAGTTATTCTTCAGCTCCATAATAAGTCTCCAGCTTCATTTTGCTGATTATGAGAGCTATTATAAATAGGATGTGGTTTGGAAGTTAAGGATTCCTAAGTGACTTGTTAACATATAGGTGACTCCTAAGGAATACAGGGGTTAGAGCTCTATATGCCTCAAGAAGAATGTTTTTAAGGAAAACATTCATACCTTGCTTTCCTGCTTACTCAGGCACTTTCATACGTTTTTGGAGCAGAGGGTGTCAGGATTTTTTGTCATGAAAAGGGCTCAAGTTTCGGTTTGAAATGTTTGCTGAAATTTATACAGAAAAAATTAAGGAGCCTTACTGTTCAGGATGCTCGAGACATAATTGGAGAAATGGGGATAAACTGACTTGAGCGTGCATATCTGTAGAAACAAGACATTGCTTATTTTTAAAGCGTTTTACAACAGTTAAGAAAGGTATTGTAAAAGAATAGGTGGATAAACTTTAGGGCAGGTTTATAAATTTGGATTGCTGGGATCAAAATTAAAGGTAAGCTTAGGCCACGGTATGAATAATAAAGATAATAAATTTCCCACAAAATTTGTTCAATTGGATGGAAAGAAAAATCTTTCAACCCTTTCGTACGTTGCGTTGCTTTTGTCAGATGGAAGCAAAGTGGCAAAAACTGTGTATATTATGACCCTTCAGGATCAGGTCGAGGACATGGATGAATTATGTTAGATACCACATCAAGAAGGAGTTGAGGGAAGGCACAGGCAAAGAGGTGACTTCATTTCATACTTGGCACAGCTGCTTGTGAATTTATTACATGGTAATAGCTAAATCCGTATAGGAAGGCCTGTGTTGAAATGCTTGTAGAATTAATAAGGATGCCTACTTCAAATGTAGATGAGGATAGAATATGCTTATTTTATCCAAAAGGAATTGGCTCACCCAAATTGTTAAGCAAGATGGGACTGAAAATTGTTGTAGAACACTTAGGCCATAGTCATTATTGGGAATGATTATTTTAATGATAATTACAATGACAATTTGAAAAAACAAGTTATGCGTAGTTTGTTCATAACGTGGCAATTTGAGCGTTCACACCACAAATTTCAGTTATAAGCCGGGACACAACTAGACCTCAAATTGGAGGCAAGTTGATGTTAATCTTTATTTAAGGTAGGTGGCCTAGGTACAGAATGCAAATGGTTGAAATGAAAAAATCCAGTGGGTCGTTTTGTCATACCATGATAAGTCTGGAAAAAACATCAGCTGTTAAAAAGCTATCGAGTGGAAAGAGACCATACCGGTCATGGGATATAGGGATCGAATGTTGGGTTAGGGATTCCTGATGAAATAGCAGGCAGAGGTAAAATCATTTAATTCTGATGAAAACAGAGGAGAGGTACTTCTTAACAGCCAGTATGTAAACCACGGTTTGAAAAAAAACTTGCCAATGGAAAATTTGAAAAGCCAAGGATTGACACATGCCTATTATAACAGGAAGGCGAAAGACAGAAATTTGGCTGTGGGAGAAGAAAGAAAAATATAATTGGATGGCAGGGTCATATACAGTTCTTCAAACTGATTAATCCTACTCCCATTGAGGACAGCAGCAATGAAAATCAGATACACATTTTAACGAAAAGGAGTCATACCTGCAGAGGTGGTTAAACAGGAAGACCGCCAGGGCACTGTTCCTGTCATATTTTTTTCGATTACGTTTGCTAAGGAAAAAGCTTTGAAGGAAAAGAGATAACGGAAGCAAATTATTTCGCACAGTGAGGGAAGTTTCCTGACTCACTGACAACTTCTGTAGAAACAGGAGACTGGAATGCTATTACACACAATGGGACAGGTGGTACAGAAGTATCACAGATAAAGATACTATCAGATTCCAGTAAATGTGTCTAGCTGTTTAATTGGAAGGTTATAAGTGAAGCCAGAGTGATAACATGGATCACAGAGTAGGCTACAATTATTTTGTTGTTTAACTTAGGTAAAGAACTATTCATAAACATTTTCTTCTTCTTCCTCGTTCGCCTTCAGACCTCCACATTTATGACTCTAATAAAGGCAGTAGTCAACTCAAGGTTCCTGACATCTCCAAACAGTTTTCGTTGACAGAAGGGGGTTGTTGCCATATGCTACTCCGTTCATTTCTGTAGGTTGGGCAGTACTGCAGCAGGTGTTCGACTGTCATCGGGCTGGTACCGCAGGTGCAGAGATCTGTTGCACCAATTTTGTATTTGTGGTATAGATGGTATCTCAATCTGTTGTGTCCAGTGCGTAACCGAAAAATGATGACCTGTTCTTTCCTGGATAGTTGCATAAACATTTGATGAGATGAATCATATATTTCGGTAGTGTCATTAAAGATGCAAAAGAATTGTCATACAAACCAGAGTTGTTGTCAAGTCTTTCCTAATGAGTCTCAAGTCTCTTAGTACAAGTCTCAGGTCAAGTCGCAAGTTCCGTACACTGGCTTCAAGTCGAGCCTCATTTTAGATCTAACACTGTTTATAGCCACAAGCTTATTGAATAATCACATCGATCACTACAAATAATAATGAAAAATATTAATATATATTTTAGTACTTTTACTATTTTATTTACTGACTTTTTATTCAACCAGAGTTATTTTTTATCATTCCATTTTAGAAATATCATTTTCTCTATCATACTGCCGCCTCCCCTCCCCCCAAGAATGAATGAAATAATACACATGATCAGCACTAAATCTTACATTTAAGTGAATTTACAGGTTAAGGACATAACAAGACAATCAAGCTTACAAAAATACTACACGAACATCAAGTACATGTAGCCCTTCTCCAGGAAACAATACTTCCACGGAGACAAATTAACATCATGGGTTATACACAGTACAAATTTGAATGCCTGAAGTGCCAAGGCATCATGACCTTAATCAGAAATGATACCCAAGCCACAGTAACCAACAACCCTGTTGCGAATATCGACCACCAAATAATAAAGCTATGGGGCAAAGATAACACCAAGTACACACTGCACAACATTTACTGTCCCCCGACCTCATCAAAAGGTCTACCTGAGTTTGAGCCCATACTAAAGAAAACTGTCGTAGCTGGTGATTTTAATGCTCACATTCCTACTCTAGGATACCGACAGTTTAACAGTAGAGGCCTAGAGGTTGAGGAGCTGTGCAGTAGTACCAACTTAATGCTACTGCAGAACTTGGAAACTCCACGAACACTCCTACACAGGGCACACGGCTCGACCAGATCTGACATTTGTTTCAGCTTATATAGCAGACAATAGTATCATCGTAAAATTTGAGTCAACCGTCCGGGACATTAGTATGGAATATCAAACATGTCATATTTTTCAGGGATGTGTTATGATGACTTGATTTTACAAGTGATATTATTTTTGCTGAGAAGTTATAGACACTGGAAATTGTGTCAGTGCTGCAGTTGTCAATGTTTTAGGCACTATGTTAAAGTTGAAAGTGTCCGTGTGTTCGTATAAATGTAATGGACACTTTATTAGCTCTGCTGATATCTGTGTACTCGGTGTGGATTTGAATCATTATCTACCAAAACTAGCTTACTATAGTTTGATATCATGTGTTATTATTACTGTTATTATTATTGTTGTTTTGTTTATTATTTTCACTTATACTGCAGCTATCATCATATCTCCATTTTATTTCATCATAATGAAGACTTGTGTAAAAATATTGAATTGTGGTCACACGAAACGCCATAGATTTTCACACACGCCAGTAGCGCGCAAGAAAAAACAGATTGTCTCACACAGTTCATGTATACTGTCTATAAGAGACTTCTTTCTCCCCGATACGGGCAAAAGTGCCGCTGTGCCGTTGTGTCGAAACAGTGTGTCGACACAGTTTAAATCACTGTTTCGAATGTCTCGAAACAGCTGAGTGTGTCGATTTGCCCACCTCTAGTGGGAAGTGATCACCGTCCTGTTTTAACAACTATTTTAACACCACAGATGATGCAGAAGTCCCTGTGTAAACCATCCTGGAACTTCAGGAAAGCAGACTGGGACCGCTACGGCCGAGAAACTGACGCTGGGCTCAGTTAATCATTAGAAGTGATAACATTAATACTACATACAACAACATATGTACCGCAATCCTAGCAGCTGCCAAAAAGCTCATCCCAAGGGATGCATAAGAAGTATAAACCTTACTGGACATCTGAACTAGCTGAAGCAGTCAAAGAGAGGAGAGAGGCTAGAAAGAAGGCTGAAAAATACCCTACCTCCCTAAATAAAACAGAGTTCGACAGGTGGACAGCAAAAGTAAGGTATGCCACCAAGAAGAATAAGCGAGAGACTTGGAAAGGAAATTGCAACAAACTAGATCTATAAAGAGAAGGGAACAAAGTTTGGAGACTCCTGAGTAATCTCGAGGGAAGCAAGAAAAAGACAAACCCAACACCTATGGTGGATGGAAGTGGTGATGAAGTAACATCAAACAGCAAAAAAGCCGATGTCTTCAACAATTTTTACGCTAGTGTAAATAAAACAACAGAGAAAGAAACTAGACAAACTGCTCCTAAAGAACACATCCACGCTTAACATAGATCAGACCAATATGGCTGCGTTCGATTATCCATTCAGCCGACAAGAACTGACAATGGCACTACGGAAACTGGCCAAAAATAAAGCTCCAGGACCAGATAAAGTTAAAAATGAGATGATTTGTCAACTAGGGCCAAAGAGACACTTCTGTGGTTCATCAATAGAACGTGGAACAAAGGACAGTTACCATCAGCATGGCTGACAGCAACCATCATACCTACGTGCGCCTGTGGTAGGAAGATTAAGTATTTGGCTTTTAACCTAAAGGTAGGGGGACTAGGGCCACCCACTGATGCTGATTTAAAAAAAAAAATAATTTTAAAATGAGGAACAAGCAAATAAATAAACAAATGTCCTGCAAAAATAAATAAAAGAAAATCTGAAAGCTGTGTTACGTGTTTCATTATGTTCAGTAGTCTTATTATATTCATCTGTCTAAAAGTGAAGTGGGCATCAGTTCTTCTCTTCTAGTACTGAAGTCAAATTGTATTGCTCAGCTGATATGTACTTTGTGTTATCTAATTTATTTTTAAGTTGAATTCAGGTGTGGTTTTTTTTTTTTAAATTTGGAGATAAACTATCATTTGTCTTTTCTTGCTGTTCATATTATTTTTGTTAAAGCTTTTATCAGCTATTAAGTCTAGGTATTTGTCATATTCATCCATTAAAACTGAGGTAATCAGCATAGCCTAACTAATGTATTAGCTAAGTATACAGAGTAAAGCAGTGCAATACTCTTGAACATTCTAAAAGGAAAGAATATTTTTTAAACAAAGAATGGAAAGAAGTATTGAAGATTGTTAACATGTAAGGGACTGCAGTACTATGCTCAATCTGAAACAAAAAGGGATGCTTTTTTGTTCATTGTAAGCAATCAGCAAGAAAGAACAGTAACTGTTAGAAAGAATAACAATTAAAATTATGGGGAAGGCAGAAATTTAGCAATAAAAAGAGGAGAGAAAATAAGAAGAGGAAGAAGTAATAGAAACTGTGCATAAGAAGCCATTGTGATGACCTCCAAACTGGAGAATCAAATACAATAACAACATTGTCAACATTGACAGGTTATTAATTATAGTGTGTTGTTTCTGTTACGGGTTATTACAGATGGTACTATCACTACTGTGGTCATTTCATTGCAGGCGACCGTCATTAGATATTTGTAGTGAAAATTATATGGATGTATTAAATATGAAGACATGGAGTAACCTTACCTAAATGACATGTGGAGCAGTGAGAATGATCTAATAGACCGTAAATTGACTAAATAACTAACATTTATTTATGACGACATGTCTCGTAATTGTTCGTGCATCTTTTAAAATCTTGCCCTGGTCGACTTACTGCCTCTGAGAACAACGTTTGAAGTTTGACGAAACTCCAGTTCATGTACTGCTTATCAATCGGGTTGTTGGCTTCTTTCCATAATCAAACTGTTCTTGTACACTTTCATTTGCGCACTTTTTCTATTTTCGGGAGAGTACATATAAGGGGAAACAATACAATTATTGTCTAATTTTCAACCACAGTTGCACCCCCTTAGCTGTGGTTGAAAGTTAAAAGAAAAAGTGCGCAAATAACAGTGTGCAAAATGTGACTGACCGACCGACCGAAGTACTTGGCGGGTATTATGGTATTGAACTGTGGCAACCTTCAAACTGGTGAATCCATTACAGTAAGAACTCATTGTGGCAACCTCCAAAGTGGATAATCCATTACATTAAGGATTCATTGTGACATCTCCAAACTGGAGAATTCACTACTATAATAAAGAGCAATAGTGGCCACCTCCAAACTAGAGAAATCATTACAATAAAGATCCATGGTAACAGCCTCTAGAATGGAGAATCCGTGACAAAAAGGATTTATAGTGATAACCTCCAAACTGGAGAATTCACTACTATAATTAGTTACAATAAAGGGCCATGGTTACAATTTCCAAAGCAGAGAACTCATTAGTAAAAACATATACTGTACTAAATATTAAATGCTTTATGGTTTATTAAGTTTTACTTGTATTGTTTTTTTCCCTCATTTCAGGATGAATTCCATCCATTTATTGAGGCCCTCTTGCCTCATGTCAAGTCTTTCTCCTACACTTGGTTCAACCTTCAGGCATCAAAGAGAAAATATTTCAAGAAACATGAGAAAAGGATGTCCATGGAGGAGGAAAGGAGAGTTAAAGAAGAATTGCAGGTTGGTACATGATGTGCTCTTGTTGTATTAGATAGGGTTTTTTGTAAAATATTACATTGTGAGCTGTGGTGGTTTGCCGTGTTTCTGTATTTAGGAAGTAGTGCTTAGTGGCTTTCAAACTGGTGTGATAGCACACCTGTCATCTTGTACAGGAAATAGATACAGGAATTTTTTATTTTTGACGGTGTACAAGCAGTTTGTACAGGTGTTTGTTTAGTACGTTTTTTTCCTCTTTAAACATTTTTTTTACTATTTTTAAACTGTTCATCTTCTGTATTACAAGTACTTTAGTGTATACACTTAAGTTTTTTTTCTTGCTTTGGAAAGTTTTTATTGGTATTGCGTACAAGGCTGTTAAACTTTTTACAGGTTTTTATTGGTATGCTGTACAGGTTTTTGTCTCTTCTTCTTCTTCTTTGATCCTTAGCTGCCGACCGCCAAAGCAGTCAGTGGCCATCACGCATGGTGGCATCTTGTAGGGCAACCACAAATTGATTCCACTTTGCTCGGTCGGTAGCCATCCTTTGTACAGTGCCCCAACTCTGGTTCATTCTTTGCATCTCAGCCTCCACAGTCCTCCACCAAGTTTGTTTTTGGTCAGCCTCTCTTTTGTTTTTCTTCAGTGGTCCATAGCATAGCTGTTCTTGTGATGGCATAGGGGTCTCTTCTGAGGACATGGCCAACCCAGCTCCAGCGTTTGCCAGCTATGATGGTGTGCATGTCCTCTTGCTTGCTCCGAGTAAGCAGATCTTGGTTGGTGATGGTATTCGGCCAAAAGATTCGGATAATTTTTCTTAGGCATGTTGTGTGAAAAGAGGACAATTTCGACCTTTCCTTCTCTGTAACTCTCCAGCATTCCGCACCATAGAGAAGCACAGAAAGCACACAGCTCTGATATAATCTTAATTTTGTGCTTGTGCTGTACTGAGAGGACTTCCAGATGTTTAGGCTAAAAAAGGCTGTTCTTGCTTTATTCATTCTGTTGTTGATGTCTTTGCTTGCTCTGCCGTCTGGTGTTACTATGCATCCTAGGTATGTGAAGGTGTCTGTCTGTTCCAGTTGCTGATTCCTTACTGATATGGGCTTATCAAACCAAGGCGGGTTGCATGGTACCATGGTTGCTGGTGCGCCTCCTGGCCTGGTACCTCTGACTTCAGCACCTGTTTCTTAAGGCTGAGTGTGCTCATGCCTCCCCCTCTGGCTGGGGGATTTGACTTCGCCTTTACCTCGTTTGCTGTCCCATCTTGCCTCACGCTGAGGTTAATACCCAACCTTCGGCAAGATTACTGGGTATAACAGGGTCCACCACGAGTAGGTGAGGTAGACTTGGGCAGGAGAGGCTAAGAGACATGTTGAGTCTTGTATTGCGCATCACTGCCCCATTTGGACTGAACATTGGCCCACAGAGACGGACATCCACACAAAGCTGTTTGGGAGTCTTGACGAACTTTCAACCACAGCAACATACATCCAGAAAACCAGACTTCTTGTGTAGACATTACTAAACAACAGCGAACGAGAAGAACGAACGAACGAACGAACTTTATTTTCGAAGGGTAAAGAATTGGGCGCGCAGGCCCGTCTAACATTCTGCCCTTCCACTCTCATTAATCTTGCATACTATATCCTTTCATTCCCACATGATGCTTTAAGCATTAATTTAAAGGCATGCAACATTATAAAGTTACCATAACAGCATTCATTTACAGTATGCAAGCATAATAAAAAAAATGAGTAGGGTTTTTTTTTTTTTTTTTTTTTTTTTGAAACAAACAAGCTAGTAAATGGGGGAAAAAAGTAATAATAAAATAAAATAAATAAAACAATAAATAAAAATAAATAAATTCTGTATACCGACACTCACTCATGCGGTCAATCCGTCTACAATTAATCTGTATTTTTGGTATGCGGGTACATTCTCATGACTCACATTTCTAAAGTACAGTATTATGTGGGTACATTCACACATACATTACATTATATAATAATATTTTAAAGTGAATATAATAATGATATTACATGGATATAAAACAAATTATTCACACACAAAAATGAGCGGAAGAGGAAAAGAAATGTTGACCTATGGATGAGATGTTGACAGGCAAATACTGTTTCTATGGGGGTAAATAATCAGTGTTGAGGAAGTGTTTGAAAAGTGCTTTGTTAAAAGAATATTGTGTAGGTAGGCTTTTTAGGTGGTGTGGAAGGCTGTTCCATAAGTAGGCACCAGAGTAGGCTAGACTCTTTTTGAACAGGTCGATCCTAGGTTTGGGCAGACGTAACTGATGTAATCGTTGTCCCTCCCTTCTACTGGTTTGAAACTGTCGTGAAACGAAGTGTAACCCACTACTTTGTTAATCACTATGTCGAGATACAGATTTGCTTCAACCAATCAACGATCAACGTTCACCAGTCTCTGAGACAGAATAAATTAACGGCCATCTTGTTCACGCAAGATGGCCGATGAAAACTGAATAAAATTAGGCTGTATGAGACCAGGTACAAAACCGGAGGAAACCAATCAACTTGCTCCGCCAGGAACCAACCGAAAGCTTTCCTCAAGTAGTTACTTGACTATATAATCGGGCGGATTTTATGCTAACCACGCAATCCCGAACTTGACGCCAGAGCTGAAGAGGAAGAAGCTGTCACTTTGATTTACAACTTACCTGAGGGCATCGACCTGCAACCTACTTCGCTAAGTCGCGTCAAAACCTGGCCAGTTTAAAATCTTAGGAGGGTTTAATTGTGTCCTAAAAACCTGAGGTCGTATGTTCGAGTCAATCCCGCTGCCTGGAACTCCGCAGGAGCATAGAGGTTGACCAGACTCTACATCTTTGGTCCCCCTCAGTCTTGGGTGGGCTAAAGGAACGATACTCTGCCGGTGGTGTGAACCAAACAAAGAAGAACAGACTTAAGAGAGATGAGTACACATTAGTACCATTTCTGTCGGCATTGTGAGCATAGAACTGTCAATGAAGAAAACGTGAATTAGCGTAGCAAGAGACAATAATAAGATCATAGTGGATAAATTATACGTAAATAACAGCATAGCTGATAAACGTTATATCCTTAATTAACAGCACAGCTGATATAATTTTTGTTCCTATAATTGGAAAACGTGTTGTAATATTTATAAATATAAATATTTGTAAATCATATGTAAACTTACCAATTCATTTCATTCCATTTTTTGCAACATTCACCTTTCTGCACCAGAGTAGATAGTGTATATATACTAAATAAAATATAAGGAAATTGTATTTTGAACGACTTGTCAATTTTATCATTGTTAAGTAAAAATCTGTTTCCTTGTTTATTAATATCACAGTTAGTTACACAGCGGAGGTGGCATTTTATGTCGGTCTCCTCTCTACTATTGTTTCGAGATCAGAACATTCACAGCCGTAACTAATTTGTGATACCAGTAGTTCTCTCAGACACTGGGACTTCACCATTTTCTGCAGGAATTCTATTTCTGTAATTGTCAGTACTATACTGATCCAAGAGCCAAACAAAACCTCTCGCTACAGAAACAATGATCTTAGGTACGACGGGGCATTGTTAGATAGAATTGTGTGAGTCAGCTTGGCTTTGTTGTAGAGAAGACGTTTTTTTAGCGACAGTATTTTGGGTTCTTTTCCTGTCCTTGTGTGTGGTGTCGTGCGATTATCGGTGATCAGACGCACTGCTCTCTTTTGCAGGGAGTGCAGTCTCTTCGAGGTGGAAGCAGGGCAACAATCCCATAGTGTAGAGCAGTAATCTAGATGTGTCTGTATATGTGAGGTGTAGAACAATAGTCTAGTGTCTGCATCTATGTCGTGGAATAGAAATCCCCTTGTTTTCTACTGCGTATGCAAATTGTAACGTTTCACGTTGATATTAAAGGCCTTCTGCAACATACACGCGTTTCCCAAACACACAATAAAATGTGCTGCCTTTCTAAGAAAAACCTTGAAATATGCAAGTTGACCTAAATTTTAAATTCCATTCATGTCTTTTTCTACACTATGTTACCAAGATCAAAAGACAGATGGACTAAAGGATAGCGAGAAGGGAGAGGCAGAAAGCCGAACATTAAACACGCTTCGCGCGATACACAAATGCTGCCATCACGCGTGTAAGACTACATGCACTAACTTTTTTTCAGACGGACAGTGATAAAATACATTACCCATCCCAGAGTTAGGTTTATAAATCCTGAAAAACGCTTATTAGGAAAGATAACATTATATGGGTTTACGTTTGAAAACATAACAGTACCCAGACAGCACATCTTCGAAACAGGAGGTAGAAAATACATATTTTGAACGCAGCCACGTAGCTCTTTTAAATTTGGATATTTGGGTTCCTTAGGGCTTGCTGACCAAGAATATGTAAAACGTTACGCAAATAGTCCAGGAATTAATAAATTATAACCAAAATAAAATAGTGGGGATGCCTGACAGCATGGAATCATTTCTGCTCATAAAATTTTTTTATAACGTGTTTGAAAAAAATCTTACGTTACAGAATTAGCCTACCATGTAAACTCCAAATTGATTGGAGCGCAACAAATGAAAGACTAACCACGATTGGTCGGGCTATAAATACTATCTTTCGTTGTTAGGGGAGACGTGAAAAGGTAACATTTTTTCAAACACTTGTCGAAACGTGGCCTCATTGGCTAGACTCGCTGATATACTCACTTAGGAGCGTTAGTTCGAGACCACTAGTGCAAATAATAATCTTGATAAAGCAACAGTGCGTTGAAGCCAGCTCATATTTGTGTTAAATAAAAGCCTGGAACATAAGCAGATGGGAATTTGTGCCAGTAATTGTGCCAGAATTCATTGCTAATCAACGTATCTGTGTTTATTTCCATGAAATTGTGGTAAGCTTGAACCATTCAGTATCTTTTAATGAAAATTGAATGTAAATTGTTAATTTATGCCTGTATATATATGTGTAGTTCAGTGGCAAACAGGAGATAAAGCCTATAATGCTCCAGCCTGAACAGAGGGTGTCGGAGGGAAGTAAAACGGCATGGAATGGCCAAATAGTACACTGACACCTGGATGATTGATTAGACAGAAATAATGCTGGAAGTGCAGAGGCGTGGTAACCATTAAGGAGGTAAATACTGGTATAAAGTATTTCAGATGAAGCTGACAGTTGGCCTAACGCTCTGAACTCAATGTTTGTGTTGTATTGTGCTCAGTGTAGAACTAGAGTATCAATTAGTTATGAAGTAGAAGGTACATCCTTCTTGTTTTCAGGGACCGTGGTCTTGATGGTATTGAGCAGCACCTGGTCAGAGCTTTGCTGAATCCAGAGTCGGACAGCATACTCCTTGGTCTTTTTAGCTATCAGTGAGGTGTCTCCAGAGCCCAGGGGAGAATTCGAGCAGAGGAGTCCTTTCCTGCCGCCATCACGCAAGATAAGCTGATTTGGCCAGCTGAGCTCAACATTATGTCCCCTCATCTTGAAATGACTTTGTAAAAATAACATTCAGAGGGGAATTTAATTGTCTTAATATCAGGAACTGAAAACATCTCCAATACTAGTCCCAAAAGACAAACTATTGAAGTCATGATGACAAATACCAACAGAGCTTGAACAAAACAAAACCAGTATTACCTCATATTACCACTACACAACTGACACACATAGGATATTTTAATAATATATGTCACTACAATATTCATATTGATAAAGTCTGTACATATACTTGTAATTAAAATTGATTGTGATTCCTGGTTCCTTTGTATTTGAATCAGGACACATATACCTTTATGATAACCATGAATACATATTGTTATTTGAAAAGTTATCAGTGACTCCTTAAGATATTCTCATAGAGTGTTATATGTATGTGAGTGTCACAGTGTTGTCAAGAGTAGTGGATTAAATTAAATTGTTTATCTGTCTGTTGTTGTGACTTACACTTCATCATACACATACCCTAGACACATAACGTAGTCATCACACTATTCCAGAATAATTCTGACTGAGATATATAGATATGTGGTAGCAAGTAAGGTTATCTATAATACACTACTCTTAATAGATATAGATACCTTCACAGCTGATCTCAGTCAGTACACTAAGTCCCCTATAAATATTTATAACATCCCACTTCACCACATATATTGGGGTGTCGCTCTTGGGATTTTGAATCTTTCCCTATTAAAAATATTGGGGGTAATTCACTTCAGGGAATATAAGAATTAAAAGGTATCCTTGGGTGGAATTAAATAAGGTTGAGCTCACGGTGCCTGTGTTGTCCATTAGATATATTTAGAGATTAAATTGTTGGTTAGACATTGTAGAAATTTACCTGATAGACAATGGCGGACCTGGCCAAGTTTCGATCTGCTGCTGTTCAGACTGCAAAAGAGTTAGGATTAGATGGGCAAGTTATGGTTGCCTATGTCACTACGGAATGTGACAAATTTATTGAACGCGAAGAAAGAAGGTTTGAAGCCGAAAGAAAGTTAGAGGCTGAAAGGGAAATTAAGAGGTTACAATTTGAGGCTGAGGCTGAGACTAAGAGGTTGCAGATTGAGGCTGAGGCTAAGAAATTGGAAGCAGAAAGAGAAGACAAAAGATTAGCTGCAGAAAGAGAAGCCGAGGAAAGAAGACAGGCTGCAGAAAGAGAAGAGAAGAAATTAGCTGTAGAAAGAGAAGAGAAGAAATTAGCTGTAGAAAGAGAAGAGAAGAAATTAGCTGCAGAAAGAGAAGAGAAGAAATTAGCTGCAGAAAGGGAAGAGAGGAAATTAGCTGCAGAAAGGGAAGCAGAAAAGGAGGAGAAGAGATTACAAAGGGAACATGAGTTAAGACTAAGGGAGTTTGAGTTTCAAGGCCATGCTCCTGAAAATGGTGCCAGTCCCTTTGCCTCTGATGCCACTGCTAGCCAAGGAGCCTCAACCTCAGCTATGAATTTTCATTTAGATCATTTTGTTGAGAAAGACGATGATATTGAGAGCTATATAAATAGGTATGAGCTATTAGCTACCACGTATGGGTTAGAGAGAGAAAGGTGGAGCTTAAAGTTATCTCAGGGACTTCGTGGGGCAGCTTATGAAGTTTTTGCAAAAATGAGCAGAGGTGATCAGGAAAATTATGACATGCTAAAGCAGGCTCTTTTGTTAAGATATGAAAAGAATGCAGAATTTTATAGGAAAAAAAAATTTAGGAATGCTAAACTACTGTCAGGTGAAACCTATCACCAGTTCTCTGCACGAATAGAGACATACTTGGAGAAATGGACTTCTCTGGGGAAAACCCAAGATCTTAAGGAAATGGTCCTTATAGAGCAATTAAGAGAGTCCATGGCTCCAGACCTGAGAAAGTTTCTCATGGAACAAGGTGCAGAGAGGCTGGATGAGTTGCTAAATGTTGCTGAAAGGTATCAAGCAGCTCAAGCAGAGGTAACAGGTAATAAAAAGAAACAGGTGGATAACTTTAGGGCACCACAGAACTTTAATAAATTTGATCCTAGGGATCAAAATAAAGGTAAGCACCAATTTGATAGGCCACGGTATGACAATAAAAATAAATTCCCACAATTCGATGAAAGGAAATATAATGAAAGAAAATCTTTCAACCAAGGAAAAAGGTGGTGTAAAAATTGTCAGATGGACAATCATGACACTGACCGTTGCAGAAGGAAACCTGTGTATATGGCAACCCTTCAGGTCAGGTCGACCTCAAGACAGGAGGAGGATATTATGTTGGATACCACTCCAGAAGAGATGAGGAAGGCACAGGCTGGGGATAAAACACTCAAGCCTTGTTTCAGAAAATTGTCAACTTGTCATACAACTCCAGGCAAGGGAGATTTTTACATGAAAAACAAGTTGATGTATAGGAAGACTGGAGCTAGATCCAAAGGTCAAGGACAGCTGGTACTTCCTAAAAGATATAGGGCAGACTTAATAAGGAGCCTACATGTGAAACCAGATGGGGACCATGAGAAAATAGGTACCATCATTCAAAAGGTGGCTCACAATTATTATTGGCCCAAAGCAAGATGGGACATTGAGAATTTTGTAGAAAGGTGTAGCATAGCACATGAGGGAACACCCACAAGTGGGAACATGGATCAGGACCTGGACACGCCACGGGGCAAAATTAGGCCTGACAATAAAAAGAAAAATAGATTTGATAAAGTGGACCAAATGGAATGGGAAGCCCCTTTTCACGGACAAGCTTCACTTAACTGTTTTACAATGGCCACTATGCGGAGAGTGCAAAAAGATGTCTTACCCCAGGATAAGCCGACAATCCCTCAATCGGACTTAAAACAAACTGGAGGAAGAAGATGTAGAGAGGAAATCTCTCATCAAGAATTTTAAGAGGGGAGACAGCCCCAAAAGAAAAATTGGTAGCGGTCGTTTTGTGAATGATAATTCTGGGAGGAAAAATCATCACTATAAAGCTTCGAGTGGAAGAGACCATACCGGTGCATGGACAAATAGGTCCACACAATTAAAGGTCCACATGTAGCTTTGTTAAGAACGTGGACTGATGAAAAGGCAGAGGAAAACATTACATCTTCATACCAATATGTGAATGAGCTGACCACTCGGTTAAAAACTGGCTGGAAACTTGCCAATGAAAATTTGAAACAAGCCAGGAAGAAACATGCTGCCTATTATAACAGGAAGGCGAAAGACAGAAATTTGGCTGTGGGAGAGAAAGTACTGCTTCTTTTGCCTGGGAGTCAGAATAAGTTACAAATTGGATGGCAGGGTCCATATACAGTTTTAGAGAAGGTGTCTAGAACAAATTATAAGATAGATAAGAAGGGGAAAGAAAAAATCTATCATGTGAATCTCCTGAAGAAATATTTGGAAAGAGAACATCAGGAAGAGACACACTTGTTGACCTTGTCCATCGCCATGGAGATGAAAAAGGAACCACTTTCATCATTTGAATATCCATTACACCCCTGTGAGACAGCAGCACAGGTGAAAATCAGTACACATTTAACGAAAACTCAGAAAGAGAGAGTGCAACAGGTTCTAAATAATCATGCAGAGGTGTTAACAGACCGACCAGGGCATACAAACCTATTGGAATATGATATGAAACTAATAGACTCCACACCTGTCTGTATGAAACCATATTCGATTCCGTTTGCTAAGGAGAAAGCTTTGAAGGAAGAGATAGACTATCTGTTGAAGGAAGGAATTATTTCGCACAGTGAGTCTTCGTATAGTTCCGGTGTTGTACTCTTAAGGAAGCCCTCTGGAGAACATAGACTCTGTATAGATTACAGGAGACTGAATGCTATTACAGAAGGACAGGTGGATCCATTGCCGGATACAAATCAGCTGTTTGCCAGACTAAATAAAGCTAAATATTTCTCAAAAGTGGATCTGAGTAAAGGATACTATCAGATTCCAGTAAAGCCTGAGGTTAGACCATACCTAGCTTTTAGTACCTCAGAAGGACACTATGAGTTTAATAGATTGCCATTTGGATTGAAGAATGCGCCTAGTGTCTTCTCTAGAATGATGAGAAAATTATTGGATCCTCTGAATAATCCCTGTATAACAAATTTTATGGATGATATCCTTATAGCAACAGAAACATTTGAGGAACACATTGACTCTCTGAACATGCTGTTTGATCGACTTAGGGAGGCAAATTTAACAGCCCGACCAACCAAATGTTGCGTTGGATGTAAAGAATTGGAATTTTTGGGACACACAGTTTATCAGGGAAACATGACCCCTGACCCAAAGAATTTAGAGAAACTACAGAAAGCCCCGAGACCACAAACCAAGAAGGACGTGAGATCCTTTGTCTCATTATGTGGTTTCTACCAGAAGTATATCAAAAACTTTAATTCCATATGTGCACCGTTAACTGAATTGACACGTAAAGGACATCCAGATCGCATTACATGGACACCACAATGTGAAATGACTTACCAAGAATTGAAGGAAAAGCTCACAAGTAAACCCATTTTGAAATTACCTGACTTAAGTCAAGAATTCATTGTAAGGACGGATGCCAGTAATATTGGGCTAGGAGCAACTCTACTACAGAAATCAGATGCATTGGATGGGGAATTAAGCCCAGTGGCATATGCTAGCAGAAAGTTGAATAAAGCTGAAATCAACTACTCAACTAGCGAAAAAGAATGTCTTGCAGTAATATGGGCGATAAAGAAATTCAATATTTATCTATATGGGAAGGCATTTAAGTTGCAAACAGACCACAACCGTTATCGTTTCTAGCACAGGCTAGGCATGAGAACTCCAGGTTACTCCGATGGTCTTTACTTTTGGCTCCATATAATTTTAGCATTGAGTATATATCTGGAAAAACCAATTTGGGAGCGGATTTTTTAAGCCGCCATCCGTGTGATGAGAATCACCGTAAACCCCAGAAATAATAATAAATTTCTCTATGTGAATATAGAATAAAGGACTGACATATAATGTCTGTTTTAAGAGGGGAGGTGTCGTGGAATATTCTAATCCACATATATAAATTATCAAGTAAATATAAAGCCTAATAAATACATATAATAAATAAAGGAAGAAGAATGGTAAAGAACAGTGCTGTCACAATGACTGTACTCGAAATCCCCTTGTTTTCTACTGCGTATGCAAATTGTAACGTTTCACGTTGATATTAAAGGCCTTCTGCAACATACACGCGTTTCCCAAACACACAATAAAATGTGCTGCCTTTCTAAGAAAAACCTTGAAATATGCAAGTTGACCTAAATTTTAAATTCCATTCATGTCTTTTTCTACACTATGTTACCAAGATCAAAAGACAGATGGACAAAAGGATAGCGAGAAGGGAGAGGCAGAAAGCCGAACACTAAACACGCTTCGCGCGATACACAAATGCTGCCATCACGCGTGTAAGACTACATGCACTAACTTTTTTTCAGACGGACAGTGATAAAATACATTACCCATCCCAGAGTTAGGTTTTAAAATCATAAAAAAACGCTTATTAGGAAAGATAACACTAGCTGGGTTTACGTTTGAAAAACATAACAGTACCCAGACAGCACATCTTCGAAACAGGAGGTAGAAAATACATATTTTGAACGCAGCCACGTAGCTCTTTTAAATTTGGATATTTGGGTTCCTTAGGGCTTGCTGACAAAGAATATGTAAAACGTTACGCAAATAGTCCAGGAATTAATAAATTATAACCAAAATAAAATAGTGGGGATGCCTGACAGCATGGAATCATTTCTGCTCATAAAATTTTTTTTATAACGTGTTTGAAAAAAATCTTACGTTACAGAATTAGCCTACCATGTAAACTCCAAATTGATTGGAGCGCAACAAATGAAAGACTAACCACGATTGGTCGGGCTATAAATACTATCTTTCGTTGTTAGGGGAGACGTGAAAAGGTAACATTTTTTCAAACACTTGTCGAAACGTGGCCTCATTGGCTAGACTCGCTGATATACTCACTTAGGAGCGTTAGTTCGAGACCACTAGTGCAAATAATCTTGATAAAGCAACAGTGCGTTGAAGCCAGCTCATATTTGTGTTAAATAAAAGCCTGGAACATAAGCAGATGGGAATTTGTGCCAGTAATTGTGCCAGAATTCATTGCTAATCAACGTATCTGTGTTTATTTCCATGAAATTGTGGTAAGCTTGAACCATTCAGTATCTTTTAATGAAAATTGAATGTAAATTGTTAATTTATGCCTGTATATATATGTGTAGTTCAGTGGCAAACAGGAGATAAAGCCTATAATGCTCCAGCCTGAACAGAGGGTGTCGGAGGGAAGTAAAACGGCATGGAATGGCCAAATAGTACACTGACACCTGGATGATTGATTAGACAGAAATAATGCTGGAAGTGCAGAGGCGTGGTAACCATTAAGGAGGTAAATACTGGTATAAAGTATTTCAGATGAAGCTGACAGTTGGCCTAACGCTCTGAACTCAATGTTTGTGTTGTATTGTGCTCAGTGTAGAACTAGAGTATCAATTAGTTATGAAGTAGAAGGTACATCCTTCTTGTTTTCAGGGACCGTGGTCTTGATGGTACTGAGCAGCACCTGGTCAGAGCTTTGCTGAATCCAGAGTCGGACAGCATACTCCTTGGTCTTTTTAGCTATCAGTGAGGTGTCTCCAGAGCCCAGGGGAGAATTCGAGCAGAGGAGTCCTTTCCTGCCGCCATCACGCAAGATAAGCTGATTTGGCCAGCTGAGCTCAACATTATGTCCCCTCATCTTGAAATGACTTTGTAAAAATAACATTCAGAGGGGAATTTAATTGTCTTAATATCAGGAACTGAAAACATCTCCAATACTAGTCCCAAAAGACAAACTATTGAAGTCATGATGACAAATACCAACAGAGCTTGAACAAAAACAAAACCAGTATTACCTCATATTACCACTACACAACTGACACACATAGGATATTTTTAATAATATATGTCACTACAATATTCATATTGATAAAGTCTGTACATATACTTGTAATTAAAATTGATTGTGATTCCTGGTTCCTTTGTATTTGAATCAGGACACATATACCTTTATGATAACCATGAATACATATTGTTATTTGAAAAGTTATCAGTGACTCCTTAAGATATTCTCATAGAGTGTTATATGTATGTGAGTGTCACAGTGTTGTCAAGAGTAGTGGATTAAATTAAATTGTTTATCTGTCTGTTGTTGTGACTTACACTTCATCATACACATACCCTAGACACATAACGTAGTCATCACACTATTCCAGAATAATTCTGACTGAGATATATAGATATGTGGTAGCAAGTAAGGTTATCTATAATACACTACTCTTAATAGATATAGATACCTTCACAGCTGATCTCAGTCAGTACACTAAGTCCCCTATAAATATTTATAACATCCCACTTCACCACATATATTGGGGTCTCGCTCTCGGGATTTTGAATCTTTCCCTATTAAAAATATTGGGGGTAATTCACTTCAGGGAATATAAGAATTAAAAGGTATCCTTGGGTGGAATTAAATAAGGTTGAGCTCACGGTGCCTGTGTTGTCCATTAGATATATTTAGAGATTAAATTGTTGGTTAGACATTGTAGAAATTTACCTGATAGACAATGGCGGACCTGGCCAAGTTTCGATCTGCTGCTGTTCAGACTGCAAAAGAGTTAGGATTAGATGGGCAAGTTATGGTTGCCTATGTCACTACGGAATGTGACAAATTTATTGAACGCGAAGAAAGAAGGTTTGAAGCCGAAAGAAAGTTAGAGGCTGAAAGGGAAATTAAGAGGTTACAATTTGAGGCTGAGGCTGAGACTAAGAGGTTGCAGATTGAGGCTGAGGCTAAGAAATTGGAAGCAGAAAGAGAAGACAAAAGATTAGCTGCAGAAAGAGAAGCCGAGGAAAGAAGACAGGCTGCAGAAAGAAAAGAGAAGAAATTAGCTGCAGAAAGAGAAGAGAAGAAATTAGCTGCAGAAAGAGAAGAGAAGAAATTAGCTGTAGAAAGAGAAGAGAAGAAATTAGCTGCAGAAAGAGAAGAGAAGAAATTAGCTGCAGAAAGGGAAGAGAGGAAATTAGCTGCAGAAAGGGAAGCAGAAAAGGAGGAGAAGAGATTACAAAGGGAACATGAGTTAAGACTAAGGGAGTTTGAGTTTCAAGGCCATGCTCCTGAAAATGGTGCCAGTCCCTTTGCCTCTGATGCCACTGCTAGCCAAGGAGCCTCAACCTCAGCTATGAATTTTCATTTAGATCATTTTGTTGAGAAAGACGATGATATTGAGAGCTATATAAATAGGTATGAGCTATTAGCTACCACGTATGGGTTAGAGAGAGAAAGGTGGAGCTTAAAGTTATCTCAGGGACTTCGTGGGGCAGCTTATGAAGTTTTTTTGCAAAAATGAGCAGAGGTGATCAGGAAAATTATGACATGCTAAAGCAGGCTCTTTTGTTAAGGTATGAAAAGAATGCAGAATTTTATAGGAAAAAATTTAGGAATGCTAAACTACTATCAGGTGAAACCTATCACCAGTTCTCTGCACGAATAGAGACATACTTGGAGAAATGGACTTCTCTGGGGAAAACCCAAGATCTTAAGGAAATGGTCCTTATAGAGCAATTAAGAGAGTCCATGGCTCCAGACCTGAGAAAGTTTCTCATGGAACAAGGTGCAGAGAGGCTGGATGAGTTGCTAAATGTTGCTGAAAGGTATCAAGCAGCTCAAGCAGAGGTAACAGGTAATAAAAAGAAACAAGTGGATAACTTTAGGGCACCACAGAACTTTAATAAATTTGATCCTAGGGATCAAAATAAAGGTAAGCACCAATTTGATAGGCCACGGTATGACAATAAAAATAAATTCCCACAATTCGATGAAAGGAAATATAATGAAAGAAAATCTTTCAACCAAGGAAAAAAGGTGGTGTAAAAATTGTCAGATGGACAATCATGACACTGACCGTTGCAGAAGGAAACCTGTGTATATGGCAACCCTTCAGGTCAGGTCGACCTCAAGACAGGAGGAGGATATTATGTTAGATACCACTCCAGAAGAGATGAGCAAGGCACAGGCTGGGGATAAAACACTCAAGCCTTGTTTCAGAAAATTGTCAACTTGTCATACAACTCCAGGCAAGGGAGATTTTTACATGAAAAACAAGTTGATGTATAGGAAGACTGGAGCTAGATCCAAAGGTCAAGGACAGCTGGTACTTCCAAAAAGATATAGGGCAGACTTAATAAGGAGCCTACATGTGAAACCAGATGGGGACCATGAGAAAATAGGTACCATCATTCAAAAGGTGGCTCACAATTATTATTGGCCCAAAGCAAGATGGGACATTGAGAATTTTGTAGAAAGGTGTAGCATAGCACATGAGGGAACACCCACAAGTGGGAACATGGATCAGGACCTGGACACGCCACGGGGCAAAATTAGGCCTGATAATAAAAAGAAAAATAGATTTGATAAAGTGGACCAAATGGAATGGGAAGCCCCTTTTCACGGACAAGCTTCACTTAACTGTTTTACAATGGCCACTATGCGGAGAGTGCAAAAAGATGTCTTACCCCAGGATAAGCCGAAAATCCCTCAATCGGACTTAAACAAACTGGAGGAAGAGGATGTAGAGAGGAAATCTCTCATCAAGAATTTTAAGAGGGGAGACAGCCCCAAGAAAAGAATTGGTAGCGGTCGTTTTGTGAATGATAATTCTGGGAGGAAAAATCATCACTATAAAGCTTCGAGTGGAAGAGACCATACCGGTGCATGGACAAATAGGTCCACACAATTAAAGGTCCACATGTAGCTTTGTTAAGAACGTGGACTGATGAAAAGGCAGAGGAAAACATTACATCTTCATACCAATATGTGAATGAGCTGACCACTCGGTTAAAAACTGGCTGGAAACTTGCCAATGAAAATTTGAAACAAGCCAGGAAGAAACATGCTGCCTATTATAACAGGAAGGCGAAAGACAGAAATTTGGCTGTGGGAGAGAAAGTACTGCTTCTTTTGCCTGGGAGTCAGAATAAGTTACAAATTGGATGGCAGGGTCCATATACAGTTTTAGAGAAGGTGTCTAGAACAAATTATAAGATAGATAAGAAGGGGAAAGAAAAAATCTATCATGTGAATCTCCTGAAGAAATATTTGGAAAGAGAACATCAGGAAGAGACACACTTGTTGACCTTGTCCATCGCCATGGAGATGAAAAAGGAACCACTTTTCATCATTTGAATATCCATTACACCCCTGTGCGACAGCAGCACAGGTGAAAATCAGTACACATTTAACGAAAACTCAGAAAGAGAGAGTGCAACAGGTTCTAAATAATCATGCAGAGGTGTTAACAGACCGACCAGGGCATACAAACCTATTGGAATATGATATGAAACTAATAGACTCCACACCTGTCTGTATGAAACCATATTCGATTCCGTTTGCTAAGGAGAAAGCTTTGAAGGAAGAGATAGACTATCTGTTGAAGGAAGGAATTATTTCGCACAGTGAGTCTTCGTATAGTTCCGGTGTTGTACTCTTAAGGAAGCCCTCTGGAGAACATAGACTCTGTATAGATTACAGGAGACTGAATGCTATTACAGAAGGACAGGTGGATCCATTGCCGGATACAAATCAGCTGTTTGCCAGACTAAATAAAGCTAAATATTTCTCAAAAGTGGATCTGAGTAAAGGATACTATCAGATTCCAGTAAAAAGCCTGAGGTTAGACCATACCTAGCTTTTAGTACCTCAGAAGGACACTATGAGTTTAATAGATTGCCATTTGGATTGAAGAATGCGCCTAGTGTCTTCTCTAGAATGATGAGAAAATTATTGGATCCTCTGAATAATCCCTGTATAACAAATTTTATGGATGATATCCTTATAGCAACAACAGAAACATTTGAGGAACACATTGACTCTCTGAACATGCTGTTTGATCGACTTAGGGAGGCAAATTTAACAGCCCGACCAACCAAATGTTGCGTTGGATGTAAAGAATTGGAATTTTTGGGACACACAGTTTATCAGGGAAACATGACCCCTGACCCAAAGAATTTAGAGAAACTACAGAAAGCCCCGAGACCACAAACCAAGAAGGACGTGAGATCCTTTGTCTCATTATGTGGTTTTTACCAGAAGTATATCAAAAACTTTAATTCCATATGTGCACCGTTAACTGAATTGACACGTAAAGGACATCCAGATCGCATTACATGGACACCACAATGTGAAATGACTTACCAAGAATTGAAGGAAAAGCTCACAAGTAAACCCATTTTGAAATTACCTGACTTAAGTCAAGAATTCATAGTAAGGACGGATGCAAGTAATATTGGGCTAGGAGCAACTCTACTACAGAAATCAGATGCATTGGATGGGGAATTAAGCCCAGTGGCATATGCTAGCAGAAAGTTGAATAAAGCTGAAATCAACTACTCAACTAGCGAAAAAGAATGTCTTGCAGTAATATGGGCGATAAAGAAATTCAATATTTATCTATATGGGAAGGCATTTAAGTTGCAAACAGACCACAAACCGTTATCGTTTCTAGCACAGGCTAGGCATGAGAACTCCAGGTTACTCCGATGGTCTTTACTTTTGGCTCCATATAATTTTAGCATTGAGTATATATCTGGAAAAACCAATTTGGGAGCGGATTTTTTAAGCCGCCATCCGTGTGATGAGAATCACCGTAAACCCCAGAAATAATAATAAATTTCTCTATGTGAATATAGAATAAAGGACTGACATATAATGTCTGTTTTAAGAGGGGAGGTGTCGTGGAATATTCTAATCCACATATATAAATTATCAAGTAAATATAAAGCCTAATAAATACATATAATAAAAAAAGGAAGAAGAATGGTAAAGAACAGTGCTGTCACAATGACTGTACTCGAAATCCCCTTGTTTTCTACTGCGTATGCAAATTGTAACGTTTCACGTTGATATTAAAGGCCTTCTGCAACATACACGCGTTTCCCAAACACACAATAAAATGTGCTGCCTTTCTAAGAAAAACCTTGAAATATGCAAGTTGACCTAAATTTTAAATTCCATTCATGTCTTTTTCTACACTATGTTACCAAGATCAAAAGACAGATGGACAAAAGGATAGCGAGAAGGGAGAGGCAGAAAGCCGAACACTAAACACGCTTCGCGCGATACACAAATGCTGCCATCACGCGTGTAAGACTACATGCACTAACTTTTTTTCAGACGGACAGTGATAAAATACATTACCCATCCCAGAGTTAGGTTTATAAATCCTAAAAAACGCTTATTAGGAAAGATAACAATAGATGGGTTTACGTTTGAAAACATAACAGTACCCAGACAGCACATCTTCGAAACAGGAGGTAGAAAATACATATTTTGAACGCAGCCACGTAGCTCTTTTAAATTTGGATATTTGGGTTCCTTAGGGCTTGCTGACAAAGAATATGTAAAACGTTACGCAAATAGTCCAGGAATTAATAAATTATACCCAAAATAAAATAGTGGGGATGCCTGACAGCATGGAATCATTTCTGCTCATAAAATTTTTTTTTTATAACGTGTTTGAAAAAAAATCTTACGTTACAGAATTAGCCTACCATGTAAACTCCAAATTGATTGGAGCGCAACAAATGAAAGACTAACCACGATTGGTCGGGCTATAAATACTATCTTTCGTTGTTAGGGGAGACGTGAAAAGGTAACATTTTTTCAAACACTTGTCGAAACGTGGCCTCATTGGCTAGACTCGCTGATATACTCACTTAGGAGCGTTAGTTCGAGACCACTAGTGCAAATAATCTTGATAAAGCAACAGTGCGTTGAAGCCAGCTCATATTTGTGTTAAATAAAAGCCTGGAACATAAGCAGATGGGAATTTGTGCCAGTAATTGTGCCAGAATTCATTGCTAATCAACGTATCTGTGTTTATTTCCATGAAATTGTGGTAAGCTTGAACCATTCAGTATCTTTTAATGAAAATTGAATGTAAATTGTTAATTTATGCCTGTATATATATGTGTAGTTCAGTGGCAAACAGGAGATAAAGCCTATAATGCTCCAGCCTGAACAGAGGGTGTCGGAGGGAAGTAAAACGGCATGGAATGGCCAAATAGTACACTGACACCTGGATGATTGATTAGACAGAAATAATGCTGGAAGTGCAGAGGCGTGGTAACCATTAAGGAGGTAAATACTGGTATAAAGTATTTCAGATGAAGCTGACAGTTGGCCTAACGCTCTGAACTCAATGTTTGTGTTGTATTGTGCTCAGTGTAGAACTAGAGTATCAATTAGTTATGAAGTAGAAGGTACATCCTTCTTGTTTTCAGGGACCGTGGTCTTGATGGTACTGAGCAGCACCTGGTCAGAGCTTTGCTGAATCCAGAGTCGGACAGCATACTCCTTGGTCCTTTTAGCTATCAGTGAGGTGTCTCCAGAGCCTAAGGGAGAATTCGAGCAGAGGAGTCCTTTCCTGCCGCCATCACGCAAGATAAGCTGATTTGGCCAGCTGAGCTCAACATTATGTCCCCTCATCTTGAAATGACTTTGTAAAAATAACATTCAGAGGGGAATTTAATTGTCTTAATATCAGGAACTGAAAACATCTCCAATACTAGTCCCAAAAGACAAACTATTGAAGTCATGATGACAAATACCAACAGAGCTTGAACAAAACAAAACCAGTATTACCTCATATTACCACTACACAACTGACACACATAGGATATTTTAATAATATATGTCACTACAATATTCATATTTCATCACACTATTCCAGAATAATTCTGACTGAGATATATAGATATGTGGTAGCAAGTAAGGTTATCTATAATACACTACTCTTAATAGATATAGATACCTTCACAGCTGATCTCAGTCAGTACACTAAGTCCCCTATAAATATTTATAACATCCCACTTCACCACAGTCTAAGAAGTGTTTTATTTTGGCTAGCTGGTACGTCTTTTGTGCTATGTGTTTGGTTAAATTCCGTACATGGGAGTTCCACGTTAAGTGCTGGTCAATCGTGATCCCCAGAACTTTGTGTTCTGTTACATGTTCAATTTGTATTGATTCCGCGTGTAGCTGTAGCGATCTTTTGGTGCAGCTTAGGAGTTTCTGTCTGGTGGTAATCAACATAGATTTCGTTTTTGTTGTGTTTACTGGCATACGATTCATATTACTCCATTTTGTTAGATTGTCTACATCGCTTTGAAGAGTCATTTCAAGTGCCACGCAGTCATTGTCACTAGTGTAGATAGTACAATCATCTGCAAAGAGGTCACAAGTTGAATATTTTAGATGTAGTGGCAGGTCGTTGATGAACATTGCGAAGAGTAGGGTCCCAAGAATAGAGCCCTGCTGTACTCCTGTAACTACCTTCGAGAAATCTGATGCCGAGTTGTTGTGAAGCACTAACTGTTGTCGATCTGCCAGGAATGATTTGATGATGTTTAGTGGATTAGAGCCTATTCTGAGGGTTTCCAACTTTTGAACCAAGATAGTGTGGTCAATCATGTCAAATGCTTTCTTGAAGTCGACAAAAACAGCACCACATAATTTTCCATCATTTGTGTTCGACAGCCAGTTGTCTGCCATTTTGGTGAGCGCTGTGTGACAGGAATGTTTGGGTCTGAAACCTGACTGGCTATCAATGAGCAGTTTGTTTGTTGTTAAGTGTTGAAATGTGGTGTTGTAAATGTGTTTCTCTAGTGGTTCTCTAGTGAAGAAGAAGAAGAAGACTGATGTGGGCTCAGGGTTGCTCACATTGAGCGTCATGACCTCTGACTTCTTTAAATTGATGTTCAAGCCCACCTGCTGGCTATACTTATTAAGTCTATCCATTTTTTCCTGGATGTGTTGATGTGAATGTGCTAGTAGTGCAATGTCATCTGCATATTCCAGATCTTCCAATGTAGAAAATGTAGTCCATCTTATTCCTCTTGGACTGCCCTCTGTTGTCTGGCGCATCACCCAGTCTATGACTGTTAAAAATAGAGTGGCTGATAAGGGGCATCCCTGTCGTACTTCTGTCTTCACCTCAAAGGTTAGGTTGCTCTGCCCAACGCTACACGTAAAGTTGGCATATAGGCTTTTTATGATTGACACTATGCAGCTTGGAATTCCATAAGCCCTCAGTATTTTCCATAAACTGTCCCTATGTATACTGTCAAAAGCCTTTTCAAAATCAACTAAATTAATGTACAGCTGTCTTTGCCATTCTGAGCACTGCTCTATAATGTTCCTGAGGGTAAATATATGATCTACACATCTTCTGTTCTTTCTAAATCCTGATTGTTCTTTCCTCAGTTTGTGGTCTACAGCTTTTGAAATTCTCTGTATAATTATCCTGCCTAGTATTTTGCTGGGAACTGAGAGAAGAGTGATTCCTCTCCAATTATTGCAGTCTGCATGATCTCCCTTCTTGGGCAATTTGACAATTATTCCTTTGTTCCATTCTGTTGGTGTTGTCCCTGTTTTCCAGACTTGTGCAAATAGTGGTTCTGATAGTTATGCTGCTAGCTCAGGGTCTGTCTTAAATAGCTCTGCATTTGTTATCATGGCCAGGAGCTTTTCCATTCATTAACCCTTTGATTGCTGTGATGATTTCTTCTTTTCGTGGAATGTCTGTATTAACATCTAGATCATTTTCAGCCCCAGGAACATTCAATTGTGTCTCTGGTGGTTCCTTGTTCAGAGTTTCTCTGAAATGCTCTGCCCATCTTGTTTCCTGTCCCTCTGCTGTCGTGATGAGATTTCCTTGCTTTTCATTAGTAAGAGATAAGCAAGTTTTTATCTCAGGAGGTTGATAAGTAGGTGATAGTTGCATTTTTGTGTCAATCATTAGATTGTAATTGAAGTAAAGACACAGCTGATTCAAGACATTAGAGATAGTAGAGAGACAAGGTCTCCAGTGCTGGTTAGGTAATCCCATTGCAGATGCTGCTGTATAGAAGTGAAGTGTTAGAGACTTTACTAGGTCCAGCTTTTTTATGAGGTGGGGTGACCAGTGCCCTTTCTTACTGTCTTTGCCTTCCCTAACTCGAGAGCAGTCAGGTACCCATTTACAGGTGGGTAGACTGGAGCTTGACACTACCTAGTTTCAATCCCATTACCTCGTAACAAAGCCACTGAAAAGACTGCACACTAACCGCTTAGCCAGTCGTTCCTTGCTGGTTATCATTTAGTCATACCTGTGATTTATAGGATGGTTTTCTTATGATATGAGCTTTTGAGACTTTGTAAATTTCTGAGTTGTACGTTTATTAATGCCTTATGCAGTTCCCACTAACTCAGGGCCACCAAGAGGACAGCCATACCATCATAGCGGTTAGACTCTGGAATTGGGTTGGCCACATCCTCAGAAGAGGCCCTGATACTATCACCAGAACTGCCATGTTATGGACTCCAGAAGGAAAGCGAAGCAAGGACGGCCAACAGCCACTTGGTGGAGAACAGTGGAGGTGGAGCTGCTAAGCATGAACCAGAGATGGGGCACCACATGAAGGATGGCTGTGGACCGAGCAAAATGGAGACACTTTGTTGCTGCTCTACAAGATGCCGCTAGGTCACTCATTGTTTTGTCAGTCAGCGACCAAGGACCAAAGAAGAAGATGCAGTTCCCAGGGAGACAGAGAGAATAGGACTATGCTGCCTCAAGCATATTGCATGAGGCAGCTAATATGAGGTTGTGTATGAGGCTGGCATAAAACTAATTGCTACATAAACCACTGCTGTGGGAGCACATGAATGCTCTGGTGCAGGTTTCTTGCTGCACTGGGGACCCCATGCTCCCATGGGAGCAAAAGTGGACAATGATTGTCATATTTATAAACTGATATGAAAACTTTGTATGCTTGAAGAGGCCTGCAAGTTTCATAATTTTAGTTGCTGAAATAAAACTCTTAACACCTGGTGACAAACATTTGCTCAGATATATACTGAAGCAGCCATCAGAAGATAAACTAAACACTAGGAAAACAAGAAAGAATGAAGTAAATCTTTTCTCTGATTTGCGCTGTAGACTTGGACATGGTACCATCAGGTTGATATAGTAATGGAATAGTAACACTATGACCTGCCAGGCTTGTCATAAATTCGTAAATAGTGACTAAGGAGGGTTGAGCAGGGGGCCGGCCACATCATCCTGTATAAAATTTAGGTCACAAAAAACTCAACAGCAATATGGACATGTTAGCGAATGAAAATAATGAGCTTAACTGAGCCTTGAGTATTTAGAGCTATAAAGGATGGATTGGTGTTACTATCAAGCTAGGATGAAAGCAGATCTGAGTATGTCTTAGTGCTGCATTGAAATGCCTGGGAACATGTCTTGTTAGGGTGCTTTGAGTATTTTAAAAACTATTTGTCTACATGCCCATCTTAATACGGCGCTCATGTGCTCAGGTAGCATCTATTTGTTATTGAAAATGTAATTTATAATTTCTGGGATCTTCTTATCAGAATGAGAAAGCAGATGTGAAACAAAAGTGGGCATCCAGACTTCTAGCAAAGTTGCGAAAAGACATAACCCAGGAGTGTCGAGAAGACTTTGTGCTCAGTATTACTCACAAACGGAATCCTGTTTGCGTGCTCAGCAACCCAGACCAGAAGGGTAAAATGAGGCGCATTGACTGTCTGCGGCAGGCTGACAAAGTGTGGCGACTGGACCTGGTTATGGTAATCTTGTTCAAAGCAATCCCACTGGAGTCCACCGATGGAGAAAGACTGGAAAAATCTCCAGACTGCTTGCATCCGAATCTTTGTGTGAACCCTCACCACATAAGTGTTTCGGTCAGGGAGCTTGATCTCTACCTGGCTAACTTTATACACAGCTATGGTGAGTAATGTGTCCATTGTGTTCTGTTCACACACAAATTTTTTTTTTAGAATGAAAATTAGAATTTGATATGTGCATGTCTGGTCATATATGAATTTTATGACACATACTCGTGATTCCTTATTGTGTGGCCTTTTGTTAACATTTTAATCAGACCACAAAGTCTTTTATATTTGGACTTATATAACGCACTAATATAACCAATGGACCATGTGTCTAGGTTGAACGAGGCTCGTCTCGCAAAAAACGAGGCAAAACTCTTGTTTAAAAAAAAACTGGGTGTTATGTTAAGCCCATATTTTCTTCACCATCGGCACACCAGGGGTGATGTGGTCAGCATCATACCGACCACCTTAACCTTCCCAGAGTTGCTCTGCTACCCAATTCAAGAGGCTGGGTCAACCCCCGGAGCCTTTTGCGGTCTAAAAAATCCCACCTCAACTGGGGATCGAACCATGGACCACTGAGCTAGGAAGCCAGTGCGCTACCGCAGAGCTTTTGTTTATTTTATTTGGTTTTTAAACTAATTTCATGTGTTCTGTTTCTGCTTCACTTTCCCACAATTTCCTGTCAGTATTATTTTGTTTTGTTCTACTCTTTTGGAGGAGTTTGATCTCTCCCAACGTATGCTTTTTTTTTTACAAAATAATTTTTTTTTTTAAATTAGTATGGCTTATCTGTTTAATTTGCAGTGTTCCTAAAATATTAGTAATTCTCATATTCATAAGAGATTTTAAAGAAACAATAAATTTGTTAGATGCACTGTTGTTTATAAAAATACTAACTATAAATGGCATGATCGTTAATTGAAATTAGTGAATGAATCTATATATTCACTTTTGTTTGAGTGAAGTTTTCTTTTATACAAGTGAAGAACAAATATTGCATATGTATGATATACTTTTTGAGATGTGCATTTTTTTATGGGAGGAAATAACAGTTTTAGCAGAATAAAGATTGTCACTGAAAACAGGTCACATCTCAACAAATTTGACAGTCATTTGTGGAGATTGTTCCTGTCAGTTAACTTTAAGTCACAGCTGTTCTGTAGGAAAACAGAAAACTGCTACAGAAGAAAGATGCTAAACAATATATACACTTTCTAACACATGTTCAGATAACAGAGATTCTTATGGACCCTGACAACATTACCAGAACTGCTATGCTATGGACCTCAGAAGGACGGCGAAAGAGAGGCAGACCAAAGACACAATAGCGAATAACAGTAAAGGCTGAGATGCAAGGCATAAACGAGAGTTGGGGCACCACACGAAGGATGGCTACCGACCCAGCAAAATGGGGACAGTTTGTTGCTGCCCTACAAGACGCCACTAGGCATGATGGCCACTGACTGCTTTGTCAGTCAGGGGCTAAGGAACTAAGAAAAAGAATACATACTCAGACTCTTGCCTTTGTACATATCTAACAGCAGTAACAGAAATGAGCAACTCCCATGGAAGAAGCTTTTTCGATTGATGAATTTGAAATTTTTTTTTTTTTTAAAGAATTTTTTTTTTAATGAGACAGCCTGTTTCTTTTTTTTAAAAATAAGATTCAGTTTTAGTATAAAACACAGGCCAATCTTGCCATAGCAATATTTTTTAGTCGTTAGAATGGGGCCCTGCTTCATCCTTGTCAGAACTTTCTCATCTTTTTTCTGTGTTTCTGACTCACTGTCACTCTTATTTGTGTTGATCCTTACAATGATCCTTACTGTCATTTTCATGTACAGACACATCCATTTGGTTTGGTTTGAAGGATTATCTTCATTGCACACGGACTACTCCATCAGTACTTCGATCTCCTCCCATAGACCATACAAGGAGGATCTCAGCACAGTGCACGAACTCCGTAGCACAGGCGAGAATCCCAGTGTGTGCATATAGGAATCACACATTATGTAAATATTTTTGTGGTGGGTAGGTTTCTAATTTTTTAAATTTTGCCAGGGCAGCGGCCTGATAGGCCTGCTCTTTACGATTTCCAACTGCAGAGGGATTTTTAACCTGTGCAACTTGCACACAGGACCTCCTATTTTTTCACCCTTATCCAAGAAGGCTAGGCATCTGATCTCATTACCCGGGGAAGGGGGGGGGGGGGGGTATGACATCATTAGGACCACTGGTTCTGAGAAGAAAAAAATTCCATAAATTATATTATACCTCTAGAACTCGAGGCGAACGCCATACCTCTTAGCCACTCCAAACCCAGACGAGACACATCCATACCTTCATTGACAATAGTTACACAGTTATCTGAACTAATACTGTCATTGTTATGTTTTTGCTTAGAACTGGAGGCATTTATACACATTACTTTTTTTTTATGGCTGTCATCTCTTTATTAACCATGAAAATCACTGCCTTCTTAACAGTTGAGCTCTGCATATTAATACACTTCCTTACAGCCTGTCAACGCATCACACCCAGGAGAAATATGCGAGTGAAATCAGTGATGAATATATGTGTCATACCCCTGGGTAGAACATTTAGTGGTGTTAGGTGTGAGCATCATACCTCCTAGATGCAACAGTTGGTGATTGTGGATATGTAAGCAGCACATGGTCCGCAACCAGACGACACGTCAAGGCCTAAAAACCCAACCCCTGTAGACCCAAGTAGAACAGTCCCAACTAAGATGGTTTGGCCATGTTTGCAGAATGGGTGAAGATCGGCTGCCACGGCAGGTATGGGAGGCTAAGAGCCAGGGATCCAGACCTCCAGGATGACCCCGAGTCCACTGGGAGGACAACATTAGACAATCTCTGAAGGACCAAGGACTAGAATGGAACCAGGCCAGGAGGAAGACAGCCGATGGTATAGTATGGCGTTCTCTCTTCCAAACCTCTACACCTCACGGTAGAAGAGGAATGACTAAGTAAGCAAGTAAGGATATAAGCAGCATACTCATAGAAAGGGCATTTAGGTTATGACATATATGTCATACACATTCATTCATTTTCCTTTTGCTCCTTATGGAGCCACTGCTGACGCTGATCCCCTTGCGGCAAGCCTATCCCAAGCATTCTCATGCTTTTGCAATGGTGGTTTCTGTAGTAATGTATTTTACATAGTGAAGCCAGCCCCATTATAAGGGTTAAAGTTTCATTACTACAAACCCCCTCACAAAGCACAACTCACAAATAAAGAAAATAGCGTTAAAGTAGAACGACTGAAAAGGTATTCTATAGAATGGACGTTGTTCTGTTCTTCTTCTTCTTAGATCCTTAACCACCGACCGTCAAAGCAGTCAGTGGCCATCACGCCTAGTGGCGTCTTGTAGGGCAACAACAAATTGATTCCACTTTGCTCGGTCGGTGGCCATCCTTCGTACAGTGCCCCAACTCTGGTTCATTCTTTGCATCTCAGCCTCCACAGTCCTCCGCCAAGTTGTTTTTGGTCAGCCTCTCTTTCGTTTTCCTTCAGGGGTCCAAAGCATAGCTGTTCTTGTGATGGCATCGGGGTCTCTTCTGAGGACATGACCAACCCAGCTCCAGCGTCTCCCAGCTATGATGGTGTGCATGTCCTCTTGCTTGCTACGAGTAAGCAGATCTTGGTTCGTGATGGAAATCGGCCAAAAGATTCGGTGAATTTTTCTTAGGCATGTTGTGTGAAAAGAGGACAATTTCGACATTTCCTTCTCTGTAACTCTCCAGCATTCAGCACCATAGAGAAGCACAGAAAGCACACAGCTCTGATATAATCTTAATTTTGTATTTGTGCTGTATTGGGAGGACTTCCAGATGTTGTTTAGGCTAAAGAAGGCTGTTCTTGCCTTATTCATTCTGATGTTGATGTCTTTGCCTGCCCCACCGTCTGGTGTTACTATGCTTCCTAGGTATGTGAAGGTATCTGTCTGTACCAGTTGCTGATTCCTTACTGATATGGGCTCAGGGTTGCTCACATTGAGCGTCATGACCTCAGACTTCTTTAAATTGATGTTCAAGCCCACCTGCTGGCTAAATTTATTAAGTCTATCCGTTTTTTCCTGGATGTGTTGATGTGAATGTGCTAGTAGTGCAATGTCATCTGCATAATCCAGATCTTCCAATGTAGAAAATGTAGTCCATCTTATTCCTCTTGGACTGCCCTGTGTTGTCTTGCGCATCACCCAGTCTATGACTGTTAAAAATAGAGTGGTGTATAAGGGGCATCCCTGTCGTACTCCTGTCTTCACCTCCAAGGTTAGGTTGCTCTGCCCAACACTACATGTAAAGTTGGCATAGAGGCTTTTTATGATTGACACTATGCAGCTTGGAATTCCATAAGCCCTTAGTATTTTCCATAAACTGTCCCTATGTATGCTGTCAAAAGCCTTTTCAAAATCAACGAAATTTATGTAAAGCTGTCTTTGCCATTCTGTGTACTGCTCTATAATGTTCCTGAGAGTGAATATATGATCTACACATCTTCTGTTCTTTCTTAATCCTGCTTGTTCTTTCCTCAGTTTGTGGTCTACTGCCTTTGAAATTCTCTGTATAATTATCCTGCCTAGTATTTTGCTGGGAACTGAGAGACGAGTGATTCCTCTCCAATTATTGCAGTCTGCAAGATCTCCCTTCTTGGGCAATTTGACAATTATTCCTTTGTTCCACACTGATGGTGTTGTCCCCATTTTCCAGACTTGTGCAAATAGTGGTTCTAATAGTTCTGCTGCTAGCTCAGGGTCTGTCTTAAATAGCTCTGCATTTAAGTTATCATGGCCCGGAGCTTTGCCGTTCTTTAACCCTTTGATTGCTGTGATGATTTCTTCTTTTCGTGGAATGTCTGTATTTACATCTAGATCGTTTTCAGCCTCAGGAACATTCAATTGTGTCTCTGGTGGTTCCTTGTTCAGAGTTTCTCTGAAGTGCTCTGCCCATCTTGTTTCCTGTCCCTCTGCTGTCGTGATGAGATTACCTTGCTTATCTCTTACTAATGTAATATTGTTTGCACCTCGTTTTCCGCTGATGAATTTAGTTATTTTGTATACTGTGCTTTGTTCATTTCTCAGTGCTGCCTCCTCTGCCTGTCTTGCAAGATCGTCTAGGAAATTCCTTTTGTTGGCTCGGGTTTGGCATTTAACTTCCTTGTCCAGCTGACTGTACTGTTCGCTATATAGTTGCTTTAACCTGGGGGACTTTGATTCTGTTTTCTTTCTTTTCATTTCCTTTCTCATCTTTATGGTGTTTAGTGTTTCTGGTGTTATCCAGTCTTGCTTCTTCCTTTCCTGGAATCCCAAGCATGATTTGCTGCTTTCCTTATATATTGTTGAAATGGTGTTGAAATTCTGGTCTATACCATCAGTCAATGTCTTTTCCTGGCTTTTGGCAAATTGATATCGTTTCTTAATGTCGGCCGTAAAAGCTTTTCTGGTAAGGGGGTCCTTCAATTTGCTGATGTCAAACCTTTTCTGTGTAGTTACAGCTGGTCTAGCCCTTCTTAGTTTAACTTTCAGTTTTGCTACTACTAAATGATGATCACTTCCCACATCTGCACCTCTTCTTACCTTCACATCTTGTAATGCATGTCTCCATCTACCGTCAACCATGATGTGGTCTATCTGGTTTCTGTCCCGACCATTTGGTGATTCCCATGTTAATTTGTGAATTTCTTTATGTGGGAAAAGTGTTCCTCCAATGACCAGGTTGTTAATGCTACAGAAACTTATTAGTTTATCCCCATTTTCATTTGCTGTTCCGCTGCCGCATTTCCCCATTGTTCTTTCATTATATGTATTGTGTGTACCAACTTTCGCATTGAGGTCTCCCATTACTATAACGAGATCATATCTAGGTGTGTCTTCCATTTCTTTCTGCAGTTGTTGATAGAATTCATCCTTGACCTCCTCATCGCTATCATTCGTTGGTGCGTAGCATTGTATTATTGTAGCGTTGGTGAATCTCCCTCTCAATCTTAATCTTATCAGTCTGTTGTTGATGGGTTTCCATTCCAGTAATGTCCTTTCTATCCCTTTCTGTAGAATAATGGCTACGCCTTCATTGTGCTGTCCATCCTCTCTTCCAGAGTAAAGTATTGTTTCTCCTGTTGCTGTTTTTACTTTTCCTGCCCCTGTCCATCTGCTCTCGCTTATCCCTAGGATGTGTAACCTATAGTTTCTCATTTCTGCCGTGACCTGTCTTAGTTTACCTGTCTCGTTCATTGTCCTGACATTCCAAAATCCTATTCTTGTATCCTGTTTTGCGGTCAGGACATCCGTTTTCATGTCAGTGGCTTCCTTTCGGCTTTCACCACTGACAGTCATACGAGCCACAGACTCCGAATGTCCATCCCACAGCAAAGTTTGTTCATTTATTGTTGTTTCCGTAAATTCATTGTTTTTTTTTACATAGACAGGGGTGTCAGCCCTATGCTAAAACCCCCAACGTGGAGGACCAGGGTACCAGCTTTTGTCTGACCCCTACCCACACAGACCAGTCCAGCTTGATTGAACCTACCAGGAGTAAAACTCCCACTGGCATAGCTCTGGGGATTGTCAGGGTACGCAAGCTGCCATACCGCTACAAGGTATAGGTACTATTGATGGCAGACGTTGTTCTGTAGTGAGTCCTTATCTGCAGAAATAAGAAAGACATCTGCAGGGTTATATAGGACAGACAGAATAAATCATTGGAGGTGTATCAGTATCCTTAAGTATTTTATCTCCCATTTATCTTAACTTTGAGATCAGAGTCTAATTTTCCAGCTGAGAACAGGCCATGCCCCCGTCAATAAAAAATTATATAGAATAGACCCACTATGTGAACCAAACTGTGGGCACTGCCACCACCATGAGGAATCAGTTGAACACCTGCTGTTACAGTGCCCAAGACTAACTGACACCAGCTACTCCCATCGCACCCAACCATCCACAATGCACTCTACATATCACAACAACTGAGGAAGACTTGCACCTTTGTCAGAGAGGCAATGGGCTGTCAAGAGCTACCTGCTCACAGCTAAAGGGATTATATCATCATCATCTTAACTTTGCGTTCAGGCACATATATTAACAGAAATTAAAATGCTAAGAGAGAAACATGGAAGTTGATTCAGTAAACCAAGTAGAAGAGATCAGGTACTTTAACATGTGATCTACATATGGGGAAGATGAAACAGAGAACTTTAAGTAGAGAATTCAGCAAGTCGGTATAGTGACTTGCCAGCTTATTCCGGTTAGGAAGCATCCAAAGATCCTGAGGACTGCCTAGAAACAACGGATGAATACATTATTTATACCAACGTTGTATCTAATTGGCTAAGTGGTTATAGCGCTTTCCTCTCGCAGCACATTTACCAGATTCCAGGGTCAAAATACCAGTAGTGTCAAGCTCCAGTCTAACCAGCTATAAATGGGTACCTCACTCTGCTCATGAGTAAGGGAAGGCAAAGACAGAAAGGAATGGAACTGGTCACCACATCTCATAAAGCTGGACTTAGTATGGTGGTCTCTAACATTTCTGTTCCCTACAGCAATCTCTGCTATGGGACTCCCTTTATGTTGTTTTATACCAACATCATGCTGCTAGTGCAGACATGAGGACTGCATGAAAAAAACTAATGAGAAATGAAGAGATCAAACAATAGTAGGAATAATGCCACTGAAGAAAAATACTGAGAAATAGGGAATAAATGTAGACACTTAATTCTTCTTCATACAGTCTCAGACGTCAACTTGAATATGTTCAAAGAAAGCAGTGGTTAGCTTGAGGCTAATTCTATCTCCATAGAGCTTTTCCAGGAATGGTACTGGTGATAGCCACATGTGCTTTCTCTGTTCCTCATATAATCATTAAGTGAAGTACGTTTCACTGTTTCATTAAGCCTGTGGCGCAGTGCATCCGATTTCAACATGCATTTCTGTCGGGTAGCCTTCCTTAGCCCTTAACCTGTCCCCAGCCTGCCTGCAAGGCAATAGGTGTGTGTCTCTCTTGGTCTGGTCCCTACCCTTTGACCTGTCCGGCTTGGGAGACTCTGCAGTTAGCTATGCTACTGCCGGCATAGCTCTTGGCATCATGGGGACACACAGGCTCGCCAAAGACACCTAATGAGAATAAATACTAATTTACTGTCAGTATGGAAATCTACAGCACAATCAGTATGGAAACTAAAAGACAGTTGATAAATGGTCTGTTCTTACCAACTCTTTGCTGTCAGTGTCAAACATGGTCCCTGTCAAAGGTACAGGAGAGGAAAATCACATCATTCGTGGTGAAATGCCTGAAACGAGCCATTAATGTTTCCTGGCCCAACAGAATGAAAAATGATGACATCAGAAAAAATTATAGGAATTACATCCTGCATTGAATATTTTGTGTTTGACCTGTTATCTTTGTTTTTTGTTGTATATTTCCTAGTGTATGAGAGCTTCCCTTGCCTTTTGTGTTCTTATTCAGATATCACTGTCTGTCCCTCCAGCTTTATCTATACTGCTGCTAAGGTATTTCTATGATTCTACATGTTTCTTTAAGTGCAGTACAGGTATATAACCTTTTATCTGAAAACCAAAGTAATCTGAAAATCAGAAGTTTCTTTGGGCAACTGTTCTGTCAGAATTTGAGCGATTTCTGACTATTTTGGGCGACTTTAGGCTATTTTAAAACATAGTTTGAGTGACTTTGGCTATTTCGGCTACTTTTCAAGTGCTATTTTGGCGACATCTGAAAAGTGAAAAAAATCAGTTTTCAATTAAAGGGTTACAGACCTGTATTGCAGAAATCTTGTGACAGCACATACTGCATTGGAAATCGGTAATCACTGCCACCTGGGAAGCTTGACAGTACAAGCAGTAGATGAAAGACCACTAAATATCTACAGAACATGTCGGGGGGGAAATTCTTTATTAAGGAAACATGTTAGATGTTCTTTTCACAAATCTTGTACTTATTTATGCAGTGTCATCTTTATTTCTAATTTCTTCCTGTAATGTCTCTTCATGATTTTAACTGCATTTATTTCTTTGTCTAGTGCCAGACCTCCGTGGTGAATACATTGATCTGTCAATGAATGGTGAACCAGATATGAAAGGTGAGTTACCGTAAGATTTTTTTTGGGAGGTAGGGAGGGAAGAAACAATGATAATACGTCCTGTGTTTTTTGTTGTGGTTGTTTACTTGCAGGGCAGAGGGGTTTTTGTTCTGTCCTTCACTGTTGGAAGTATGAAAGCCAGTAGCTTACAATTCTCAAGTTCTTGCAGAATAAAACTAAATTATCTAATCCACATCCAATGAGTTGTTGATAATTTCATTTATGAGATAATGCCCAAGATGGTTTTAATTTGTATGTCTCTGTTCATAAGTAGCTCTAAAACAAAATTCACGGTGATATCACGAGAAGAAAGAAGACATCAGATTAAGCTGGAAGAACAGGTCCTGGAGCAGGTCGACCACTTTAAATATCTCGGAGCTATTATAGACCAAAAGGGAGGCATGAAAGAAGAGTTGGCCACTCGAAAAGCAGCAGCTGGGAGACTTTTTCAGGCCATAAATCGAGGATTCCTCAGCAAGAGAGAGGTTGGTAAGAAAACGAAGATGGCTGTATACCGCTCCACCTATATCCCAGTCTTGACATATGGATGCGAGTCATGGGCAATGACTACAACCCATAAAAGCCAGATCCAAACCTCAGAAATGAGATATCTGAGGAAGGTGGTTGAAGTAACAAGAAGAGACATGGTCCACAACCAGACGATACGTCAAGGCCTAAAATCCCACCCCCTGCAGACCCAAGTAGAACAGTCCCAACTAAGATGGTTTGGCCATGTCTGCAGAATGGGAGAAGATCGGCTACCATGACAAGCATGGGAAACAAAGAGCCAGGGATCCAGACCCCCAGGACGACCCAGAGTCCGCTGGGAGGACAACATTAGACAATCTTTGAAGGACAGAGGACTAGAATGGAACCAGTTCAGGAGGAAGACAGCCGATAGGATAGTCTAGCGCTCTCTCTTCCAAACCTCTACACCTCATGGTAGAAGGGGAATGACTAAGTAAGTAAGTAAGTCTCTGTTTTTATAATAATAATATTTGTAAGGCCATTGCAAGCTTTCTTTACTATGAAATTGTGCCTGGATCTCTGTCAGTAGGGTTAGGTATATTATCCTATATATAAAATCCCAGATTTTTCTGTCAGTGCGTAACGCTAATAGATGCAACTTTGGTTGAAAGTTAGACATTAATTGTATTGTTTCCCTTAAATGTACTCTCCTGAAAATAGTAACACTTACCAAAGAAGAATGCGAAAATGACGGTGTGCACAAAAATATTTATAGAATGTGTGATCCCATATACACACAATGGGATCCTCTCTGCTGCTACGTAGTTCGTGTACTGTGGTGATGCACTGTGGTTTTTTTAATACTATTGTTGCCATTAGGTATTGGTGCTTTTGAATTTAATGCCCGTCTTATGACAGGCTTTTACACTAGTTATAACTAATGGGGCTGGTAGCTTCATTATGTAAAACAAATTGCTTCAGAAACTAGCCCTGTAAGAGGACATGAATGCTTCGGAGCAGCTGCTGTTGTGACCCCCAATACTCCATAGGGAGTGAAAAAGGAAATGACGGTGATACGTCTGTCAATAATGTGTGAATGTATTGTGATCTCTTGCTCAGTAAGGTAAGTTTATTCTGATGCCTTGTTCTGTAGTGTAAACATTCAATCAATCAATCAGTCAGTACCCTTTAGCTCCTCCAGGGCTTCAGTAAACACCAAGTCCTCCTGTCGCGTGTCATCAGCTCAAGGTCTTTCTGTGTCTTCATCATTTTCATTTCTGATGAATTGTTACATTTGCTCTGACTTTTTTCTCTGTAGTGTAAATTTACTCGTATCCCCTGCCTTTTGTATTTTAAATTTACCTTGATCTATTTTCTCTGTCATGTAAATTTACTCTGATCTATTTTCTGTCAAGTAAATTTACTCTAATCAATTTTCTCTGTCATATAAATTTACTCTGATCTTTTTTCTCTGTCATGTAAATTTACTCTGAACTCTACTCTCTAGTGAAAATATACTCAAGTCTAATTTTCTGTAGTGTAAGCATTATCAGCTCTCATTCTCTGAAACTGAATAGTTTTTTCTTTCCTGCAGATATTTCTGTACATGTGAGTTTACTTCTGTCATTATCACATGTTTTCTGTTTGCCATCTCTTTCTCATGATTCAAAGTTGCTGTATTACTTTTTCCAGTTCCTGGAAACATCCACTCAGGAGTGTCTGGTAATGACAGCATCATGGCAACTGGTGTCTTCTCTGCCTCTGAGCTGTTGCTTGTAACACGACGTAAGTCTTAATTTTTTGTCCTAGTCACTTCGAGGGTAAACTGGTTGATATATAGGAGCATTGAACTTTCTTTTGTGGTTTAACATAAGTCTTATGAGAGTAAAACCCATGTAATGCTATCCACCATCTTTGCACACCATTCACATGTTTGTATTTGACTGCTGAATGTGTGAAGGAGAATATTTCAGAATTGGAATTTATGAAAATGTGATTTTTGTTGTGTTTTATTGTTAGATTATCTACTTTCATTGTTTTAGAATTTGGCCGTAATATTCTTTTTTTATTTTAAACTGTTTGACCTGATTCTCTGTCCTTTTTTTTATTGTATTGTAAAAGGTTCTGAGAGTTGGCTTAGTAGCAGTTGACTTCTTGATAAAATTCTTGAATGATTTTAATAAATTTCTCAGGGATTCCATTCATTTCCTTTTGTTCCATACGGAGCATAGAGCCACCATTGCAATTGAAAGCCTGCATCAAAGCCCCTGAGTTCTTGTAGTGGTGCCTGCATCAAAGCCCTTGCGTTCTTGTAGTGTTGCCTGCATCACAGCTCATGTGTTTTTGTAATGGTGCCTGCATCAAAGCCCATGTGTTCTTGTAGTGATGCTGCATCAAAGCCCCTGTGTTATTGTAGTGGTGCCTGCATCAAAGCCCCTGTGTTATTGTAGTGGTGCCTGCATCAAAGCCCATGTGTTCTTGTAATGGTGCCTGCATCAAAGCCCCTGTGTTCTTGTAGTGGTGCCTGAATCAAAGCCCTGTGTTCTTGTAGTGGTGCCTGCATCAAAGCTCTTGCATTCTTGTAGTGTTGCCTGCATCAAAGCCCATGTGTTCTTGTAATGGTGCCTGCATCAAAGCCCATGTGTTCTTGTAGTGGTGCTTGCATCAAAGCCCCTGTGTTCTTGTAGTGGTGCTTGCATCAAAGCCTCTGTGTTCTTGTAACGGTGCTGCATCAAAGCCCCTGTGTTCTAGTAGTGGTGCCTGCATTAATGCCCCTGTGTTCTTGTAATGGTGCCTGCATCAAAGCCCATGTGTTCTTGTAGTGATACAGCATCAAAGCCCCTGTGTTATTGTAGTAGTGCCTGGATCAAAACCCATGTGTTCATGTAATGGTGCCTGCATCAAAGCCTCTATGTTATTGTAGTGGTGCCTGCATCAAAGCCCCTGTGTTCTTGTAGTGGTGCTTGCATCAAAACCCCTGTGTTCTTGTAGTGGTGCTTGCATCAAAGCCTCTGTGTTCTTGTAATGGTGCCTGCATTAATGCCCCTGTGTTCTTGTAATGGTGCTGCATCAAAGCCCCTGTGTTCTTGTAATGGTGCCTGCATCAAAGCCCCTATGTTCTTGTAGTGTTGCTTGCATCAAAGCCCCTGTGTTCTTGTAGTGGTGCTTGCATCAAAGCCCCTGTGTTCTAGTAGTGGTGCCTGCATTAATGCCCCTGTGTTCTTGTAATGGTGCTGCATCAAAGCCCCTGTGTTCTTGTAATGGTGCCTGCATCAAAGCCCCTATGTTCTTGTAATGGTGCTGCATCAAAGCCCCTGTGTTCTTGTAATGGTGCCTGCATCAAAGCTCCTATGTTCTTGTAATGGTGCTGCATCAAAGCCCCTGTGTTCTTGTAATGGTGCCTGCATCAAAGCCTCTATGTTCTTGTAATGGTGCTTGCATCAAAGCCCCTGTGTTCTTGTAATGGTGCCTGCATCAAAGCCTCTATGTTCTTGTAATGGTGCTTGCATCAAAGCCCCTGTGTTCTTGTAATGGTGCTACACCAAAGCCCCTGTGTTCTTGTAATGGTGCTGCATCAAAGCCCCTGTGTTCTTGTAATGGCGCCTGCATCAAAGCCCCTATGTTCTTGTAATGGTGCTTGCATCAAAGCCCCTGTGTTCTTGTAATGGTGCTACATCAAAGCCCCTGTGTTCTTGAAATGGTCCTTTCTGTAGCAAATTGTTTGACATGATGAGGTTGTCAGCACCATGCATCACCTTTTAGTAGTCATCTCTTACAACATGCTTGAGGGTAAAGTTGTCCTATTCTTTCTTTGTTTGCTTAGACACCCCCCAGGATCTACAAGTAGCTGGGGATTTCATAATGCCATAATATTGTCACTGTTAATGTTTGATCAAAACTTATCAAATGCTTGATCCAATCTGCGCAGGATGTAGCTGTTTTAAATTTTGCCTTGTTCTTCCTTTTAAATCTAAAGCTTTTTTTTTGTAAGTGTCTGGCATCATTCTTGTGAGAATGTTTTGATCATTCATTTCCCTGTTTGCTCGTTACAACGCATGGAGCCATTCCTGCCGCTTTACCCCTTCCAAGTGACATTATTTTTATAAAGTGATAAATGTCGAGGTGTCACGTGCTGGCCTTCAAAGCATGTAAACACTTCTTAGACAGTGCAGACTATGCTAGCTTGGCCATGTCCGCTGCATGGAAGATGGTCGCATCCCGGAAGATATCTTCTATGGACAACTGGCAGATGGCAAAAGAACAGTTGGGCGACCGCAGCTGAGATTCAAAGATGTGTGCAAGAGAGACATGAGGGCGCTGGACATAATCCAGCAACCTGGGAGGATGAAGCTGCCGATCACACCAGGTGTCGATGCTATCTGCGGTGCCACCTCAGTTTGGGTGAAAATAAGCTCACACAACAAGCAGAAGAGAGGAGAAAACGTCGAAAGGAACACCAGGAAAATTAGCAGCTGAGGGCTGTCACCTCAGGGGTGCATTCTCATAGTCAGTTATGACTAAGAGCCGCGCTAGCGTAGTGATTACAACACTGCTCTGGCGACCGGGTGATTCAGGATCAAACCCGGGCGACGGCATTTGAGGATTTTTCGTCGACCGGGATTTGGACTGGATTAACTCAAGACCTGGCGAAGACATTTGAAGGAGTGTCGTCGACCAGGGACTGGCGGCTCCTGAGCCGACCCAGCTCTAATGGGTACCTCCGAAAACGGCGAGTATATGCCTGAATGGCGAGGGACACTTGTCTCTGTACAAGAAAATAGGATACTCACGTAAAAATCAATGTCAGGTTAGACATTAAAAAATAATAACCTGAGATTTCGCCTCGAGTATTAGCGGGTGACGGGAAAAAAAAAAAAAAAAAAAAGTTATGACTGAAGGGGCTATTATATTAAACCCCTTCCAAGGTAGCCTGCACCAAAGCATTCGTGTACTCCTCCAGTGGTGTTTTCTGTATCAGTTAGTTTCACATGATGATGTTAATAGCCGCCTTTCACAGTCTCATATTAGACACATCTTGCGGCTTGCCCGAGGGAAGGGTAGTTCCATTCCGTGTTTGTCTCATCAAATAGCCTGAGAACTACGTGGAACAGTGTTCTTATATTTGCCTTATTGTTATTTTTTGGCATTGATGTTTAGACATCTTTATGTCCTGTTGACCATTTTTGGTTTATTTGTATGTGTGCTTTTTTCTTTTTCTTTATATTTATCACCACAGGATATTTACTAGTTATTTTTAGCAACCGATTGACAGAGTGGTTAGAGCGCTGGTCTCTCACGGTCAAAGGTGCCGGGTTAGAATCACTGTACCGACGTGCTCCAGTCTACCCAGCTGTAAATGGGTACCTGACTCTGCTCTTTAAGTTAGGGAAGGAAAAGGCAATGAGTAAGGGAACTGGTGACCCCCACCTCTCAATGCTGGATCTAGTATGGTGAAGTCTCTAACACTTCACTCCCCTATTGCACTATCTGCTACGGGACTACCGTTACCTTTTACTAGTTATTTTTTTTTTAAATGTTTCTGTAATAATGACCCTAAATTTCTTGATTTTTTTTTTTTTCTTCTTCATACAGCTTCTATAATGGTGACCCCAAATGGCACCCACTCACTCATCCCCCAGGGAAGAATGGACTCACCCAGCTACTACAACTATAGTCCGCAGGATCAGGGACCACCAACCATGGTTCCTATGCATGCAGTACCCATGACCAATGGTCAAACATCTGCACTCAGCCCAGCAGGTAATGAACTATTTATTTCTAGTCTTCTTTTTTTTAAAGTTTCAGTCTTAGTATAAACCACTTTAGAGTAACTCAGATATTCAGTTGGCAACATACTGCTCATCAAGAATAAGGTTGTCTATGGGGCTGGCAACTTGATCATGTAAAACAAGCTGCTACAAAAACGAACATTGTAGTAGCGCATACATGTTTATGTACAGGTTTCCTGCAAGGGGACCAGCTGCAGTCATGGTTGCAGGCTCCATAAGGAGCAAGAAGAAATAAAGAACCGGTTTATATATGAGACCTTCCGTACAACAAGGACGGACGAGCCTGCCATTTTTTATGGAAAAAAGATATTGTCATTTAATCATTTCTGAAGCCGATGCGTCATTTACGGTGCACTGTAAATAAGTCAGAAATACAAATGATAAAGGCTAGCCAGCCTCAAGTGATAAGCTACTATGATAAAGGAGGAAATTAAGCATAAGGATATGAAAAAAAAACACCAGAATTTTCGGTCTCATGGCAGGCTTGCTCTTCTCGTGTGGATGGCCTCATATTTCTCTTTGGAAATGGGATTAATCAATAAAATTGAATTAGGAAGTTAGATAAATTAATAAATAAAATTAACCTTGAGTTAACCTTCAGCCTAATTTTATGCATAGATCCTCAGTACTAGTATGCCAGTTGTTCTGTTCTAGATACGATGGGGTAAACAAAAATAGGTTATTCACCTATATCAGGACAAAGGAAGTGCCTACCAGGCCTTCATCAAGGACAGATGAGCAAAAAGAGAAGAGAAAGACAGTGAAATGCACAACTTTCTTGGATGCATGAGCAAGTGACCACAGGTTTCTATTTATTTCTTCTTTCTGCCTCTCTTTCAGTCTCTCGCTGTGGGCATTATCCTCCATCTTTTCACCATGGCTATGAAGATAGTGTCATTTGCACAGCTAAAGTTATTGAAGAGGTATTCACTGTAGGTGTTAAACATTTCAGAGGAGAATGCATACTCCTGGCTGAATTAATCAAAGTTAGCTTTGTCATGGTATCTCTTATGATAACCGTGACTCACCCATGCTTCGCAAGGAACATTGTGGTTGGAATATCATAGACAGGCACTGAGCTGAAATCAGAAAACCATATTGACAAGTGTTGTGTCGTGTTTTGTTTTCGTGAGTTCTACATCATGAGATCGTGTGACCATAGATCAGGTATCTGATTGGTCAGTCTGTGATGGACTGAGAAGAAGAGCTGCTTCGGAAGGGCATTTGGATTTTGCCTCGCATTAGGCCCATATGTCATTCAAGTCTTTGCTTGCTTTGTGATGGCCAAAGGTTTATTCTCTTTGATGGCTGTGTGGTAATGATTACTCATCAGGTCTGTGAGTTATATTGTAAATAGCTTCACAGTAGTACCATGAGATAGAGAGCTATACGTATTTTGTCTGAAATGCATTTCAGCCTTGTTGTGGCTCATTTTGACGCACTCATTTGCAGATGGTCTTTTCTAATGTCACTGATTTAAGATGTGTAAAGGGATTGAGCAGTTTGTGTTCCCCAGTTTTTAGGAAACTGTGACACTAGGGTATGTGTGTGCCCTTACGAGTCATGTATGTCTACTGATAATTTTTCTCCACACATAGCCATGTATAGTTTCTTCTACATACATGCACGCACTCTAGAAGCAACTGCAGCAACATGTAATAGTTGCGTGTCAAGCATGTTTAATTCCAGTATTGTCCTCCATCCCTTAGTATCTCTTCTCCTTGTGTTTTTTTACTTTTCCCTGAATAAGTTGCAGCTCATATAGACATACTCTCGAAAACCACTGTGCATTCTGTTGTTGTTGCTTTTTTTTTCCATTTAATGAAAAGCTTTTCTTCGTATTTTATATTCTTACTTTGCCCAATACATATCCTAGATCCTTCCTGAGCTGACTAGCTGTCAATGAAAGTGGTTTCATTTGAATAACTAGAATCATTGAAGAGGTATCTCATTGTAGGCATTAAATGTATCCAAAAAAAAGATGGTGGCTTTGGATGGGACACACATTGGGTAAAAATATTGATAGTGTTACAAGGCAGTCCTTGTTCTGGAATCCCCAGGGTAACAAGAGTAGAGGGGTTGCTATTATTAGTGATAATTTTTTTTAAAAATAAAATTTTTCCTTGTTTTGGTGAGGCGCATCCTGTTCAACCTAATCGGTTATATTAGGGTGCATGTCCAAATATAAAAGAACTTTAGGGCTAATAACATTAATAAGTAATTAAAAAATTAGTTATACCTTAATAATAATGAGCAGAAGTATTGTGCCAAATGTAAGTGGTTCATAAAAATCAATACTGTACTCCATCATTATTATTTTCCTTCTCACTTGCCATCTTACAGGAAGCCTTCACCTTGGCATTCTTGCAACAATGGTTTCTGTAGCAATTTGTTTTACTTGAGCCGTGGTAGTGCAGTGGTTAGTGCACTGGCTTCCTAGCTTGGTGGTCCATGGTTCGATCCCCAGTTGAGGTGGGATTTTTTAGACCACAAACGGCTCCGGGGCCGACCCAGCCTCGTGAATTGGGTCCTAGAACAACTCTGGGAAGGTTAAGGCGGCTGGCGTGATGCTGACCACATCACCCCTAGTGTGCTGATGGTCAAGAAAATACGGGCCTAACACCGTATTCCCAATATGCCTCAATAGGCGTGTAACGGGATCCTTTATGAAATGTCTGAGCATCAAGTGGCAGAGAGGTTACAGCACTTGCTTTTTTTTGAGTTATGGAAGGCAAAGACAGCAAGGAAGGCCTCCGGTCAACTCCACCTCATAAAGCTGAGACTTAGTATTGTGAAGTCTCTAACACTTCACTACCCTACAGCAGTATTTTGAATGGGTTATCTTTACCTTGTTTAGTGTTTATGAATGTAACAAAAGCCATGCCAGTACCATAGAAATGAACATATACTTTTGCAGGACTGAGCCATGGCCCATCTATGCACTCCCCCAACATGATGCTACCAATCAAGCCCAAGCAAGAGCCAGGGTTTGCTCCTGTGTCCCCTTCCAGCGGCATGAGTGGCCACAACTCACGACCCTTGGTTCCCACACCACCAAGACCTATGAGCACTCACACGCCTGGCATGATGTCTGCAGGTCCTTCGCACTCACAACAGCACACTCCTTCAGGACCTGGTAGGTAACTTTTTCAAACATATTTTACAGAGGTGTTTTTTTTTTTTTTTTTTTTTACTTAAATGTTGATGGTTTCTTTTGTGTGTTGTACATTCATTAAATTATTGGTTACTTTTGGATACTATGATGTGCACTCATTAAATTATTTTTTGATGTAAATTATTTTTTTCTGCACCATCTTCTACAGTTCTCGATGATAGTACTGTTATCAGACTTTCTTCATGGATCCCGTTACACGCCCATTGAGGCATATTGGGAATATGGTGTTAGGCCCATATTTAAGGTGGCCGGCGTGATGCTGACCACATCACCCCTAGTGTGCCGATGGTCAAGAAAATATGAGACTTTCTTTAGGCCAGAAACAAATATTAGAAATAATCTGTTGTCTTTGCTCCGTGTAGTTCCAGGAAGTGGAAGAATGGAACTGTTGCTACCTCAGGCATGTCATAAAAGGTGACTAGTATGAGATTATGGACGGGGCTAGCAACATCATTAACAAATACTACAGAAAGTACTTCTAACTCTCCGAAGATGGCAAGTATCTGCCTGAATGGCGAGAGGACACCTGTCAGCGTACAGGGAAAATAGGATACTCACGTAAAATCAGTCTCAGGCTAGATATACTAACCTGAGATTTCGCCTCGAGTAATAGCGGGCGTACGTTAAAAAAAAAAAAGGACTTTTACAAGAATTTGTGCTTATGCTTTGACGTAGGGTTCCACAAGGGGGGCTATCAGCATTGGTGGCTTCATGCTTCATAATGAGCGAAAAATGGAGATGATGACGATGATAAAGCTGTATGCACTGCCAACCATATAGAAGGTAAAGGTAGTCCCATAGCAGATACTGCCGTAGGAGAGTGAAGTGTTAGAGACTTAACTATACCAAGTCCAGCAATAAATAGATGGGGCGACCAGTTCCCTTCTTCGCTGATTTTTGTCCTTCCCTAACTCAAGTGCAAAGTCAGGTGTACCCATTTACAGCTGGGTAGACAGAATCGTGTTGATACCGTGAATCGAATTTGGCACCTATGCACGCGGGAGACCAGTGCATTAACCACTCTGTCAATCGGAGGCTCTATATCATATATGGTACTGAAATTGCGTGAACTAAACAGAAAAAAGGGGGAATAACCCAAAGATACCAGGAGTAGAATAATGGAGAGTAAGCAAACAGAAGTAGCAGATATCTGAAATATACTCGGTTGAAACACACAAACGTCATTTATTCATTGCCTTTTTCACTACTAACAGAGCATAGAGCCACCAATACAACTGGCTGTTGTGCATCAAACCACATGATGCTCTTGCAGCAGTGGCTTATGTTTCAAGTTATTTCATGTGATGAGATTGCCAGCTCCATGCACAACCTTACATTAGTTGCTTTTACGATATGTCTGTTCTTGTTTTGTTTCCTCAAAGACCCCCAGGTAATGTACGAGACATACGTTCAAATGGAGATTATTTATCATCTCCCTGTCCTCTAAATAATTTAGCGAAATCTGGCGAACCACGATTGGGCTCTTTTTCCTTTGCTGTTTGGTCCAGTGATCAGTTTGTTGTTTAGAGTTTTTTTCTTTTTTTTTCATTTAACACATTCAGTTGGGAAGTCAGTGGCAACTTGTCAGTTTTTATATAAACGTTGAAAACAAGTAACTAAGCAGTGAATAATCCTTTGCTTCAGTAGAAGCCTGTAAACAACTTTAGACATTCTTATGTTCCCAGGAATAAGCCATATGGTTTTGACATCCCAGCAGGGGATTAAGTATGAGGATCAGCAGAATGACACTTTGAATGATTTCGTTACTCTTGTCTGCCAGGAGGCGCAAAATTCTCAAAACCACGTGAGTTTTGTCTGTCATAAATTTTCAGTATCTGGATTTTATTAAAATATATATATATATATATATATATACATTTTAATGTATAATTTATGTATATCTACTATCGTGTTGACCTGTTGAGAGCAGTGGAAAACAATAAAAATATTAGTGACTGGACCAGAGTTTAGCTCAAGTTTTACTAAATCCATATTGCCTCAAAGTTTACAGTTTATTTGCTGGTACATAGGGCTGCATCTAAATTTTTTGCTGCCCCACACCAGATCTGACTTGCTGCTCTCCCCAACACCTCCAAAAACAAAGTTGTTTTAATTAATTTTTTTGCTGACTTTATGTCATTGCTTTGTGGCGTGTCACAGGTCAAAGGTTGGCTGTGATGGACTTTCAACATTTTCTGCATTGTTGATGGTACTTACTCTCTGATAGTCTGTTTCATCTACATCTCTTGATATGTTTCTTTTTCAGTTAAAATTCAATACCATTTAGCTCCCCAAGGAGCATAGGCCTTCAACAAACACATGCCGTGAACTTGTCTTCCTCGTCGTTTTCATTTCTGTCTCCAGTTCTCGTCTTCATGCGTTTTTGGGTCGGCCTCTACTTCTCTTGGGATTCTAGAACTAGGACTACCTTGTAGTGCTATCGACAGGTTTATGTTTCTTTTTATGTCTCAAATATTTTTTGTTATCTGATTCTGATTTTTTTTTTTTAAATAAGTCTCATTTTGGTTCCAGTTTTTGAATGAACTCTATATATTGCCTTATGCTTTTATTAGTGTTTCACTTGCTCACATATACCAAAGTTCTGCTATATATCCACAATGCAGGCATGGAGGCATATCTGGGAGTCATCCTTATATGACCACCAGCTAAGCACAATGCTACAGTATTCAAATGTGGAAGTGTAGCTGTCTGTGAGGCTAATTACACCCTCATTGACTCTTGAAATAATCCATACACTTCCAGGGATTCCTCCTGTCGTGAAACATCTTGAGAACCCAGCATTGCACACTAAGCTTGGAGAAATCAATTGAGCCCCAGATGTAACTGGTTTTTTAACTGGTTAGCTGCATACAGGAGGATATCTCACTATGGGCCCATGATGAGCAGGGGAGTTGAGAAGTGGGTCTGTGTAGGACGTGACTATTCCTTGGGAGAGCCCAGAACCAGAGTACAGTATTCTAGCTCTGCATATTTGGAGAGCCCCGTTGGATGGTGGGGAATGCACAGTATGCCATCGCTTCGTCCTCCTAGCTTGGAACCAGGTGTGATGATCCTTTAAATGCCAGCCAAGCTAAGGAAACTGGAGCTCATGGCTTCAACTCAGCACATTTCGGAATGGCAGGAAATCCTAGATCTACAGTGTAGATAATACCAAGGAGTCTTCAGCTTGGTATTGGCTGCTAAAGAGCGAGAAGCTCAGCAGCCATAGTTAAACAACAGTATCCACACTGCAGCATTGTGTGGTAATGAAAAGTATGTGTGTGTTTATACACACACACCACAGCACAGCACTTGTGGACAATTTTTTAAATTAGATTGTCAGAAACTTTAAGAGCTCAGTGGAGCAGAGATGTAAAAATTCATATTAGCCAGGAGTAAAAATTCACGAGACCAGAGATGTAAAAAATAATGCAAGGAAGATGTGAACATATGCTACTTTACGTGAGCAGAGGCTATTGGAATTATATAAATTCTACATTCATTAGAGGATGTGAAAATTGATATGAGTAGAGGGACATGATATGCCATGTGAGCAGAGGGACATGATATGTCATGTGAGCAGAGGGACATGATATGTCATGTGAGCAGAGTGACATGATATGCCATGTGAGCAGAGGGACATGATATGTCATATGAGCAGAGTGACATGATATGTCAAATGAGCAGAGATACCAAACATTCTTATAAGCAGCGACATTAAAGATTTGTGTGCAAGGAGGGGAAAAATAGGAAGTGTATGTTTTATTCTTGTTTTAATCACTGACCAGCCAGTATCTATGTAACTAATAGCCATAGCTGCTCATTTTATTTGGTCACTTCCAGCAAGGACAGACCTCTCCGCCAGTCAGGAGCCCAAATCGTTTGCCACACTTTTTCACACCAGGGATGCTGCCTCCGCCTCCTCCTCCACCCCCCAACTTAGCAAGGCCAGTGGCTATTCTTCAAACTTCAGATGGCCACACTATATTAAGTAGTCAAGCATCCACAGCATCTGCAGGTATATAAGCATCTATTTGCAAAATTGTTCTTCAGATTTTTTCTTTCTTTCTGTAATACTGCCTGAATTATGATTCATTAAACTCAGAGTTGGTTAATGTAATTACTATTTGCTATGGGATATATACATCACTAGCTTGGCCATGTTCACTGCATGGAAGATGGTTGCATCCTCAAAGATATTTTCTGCGAACAACTGGCAGATGGCAACAGAACAGCAGTGTGACCTCAGCTGAGATTGGAAGATGTGTGCAAGAGAGACATGAAGGCACTTGACATGAATCCAGCATCCTGGAAGGATGAAGCTGCCGATCGCACCAAGTGGAGATGCTTTCTATGGTGCCACCTCAGATTGGGCACAAAAAGAAGCTCTAACAACAAGCAGAACAGCACATCAAAAGGAAGACCAGGCAAAAAAAGCAGCTGAGGGCTGTCACCTCAAGGGCACATGATCCCCATTGTCAGTTATGATTGGAGGAGGCTACTGAAAGGATATAATCAAGTCCAACACAGAAACCAGAATCTTCAAGTATCAAGTCAGTCTTATTGCATGGCTCTGAAACATGGAGAACAACAAAAACAACAACTAAGAAGTTACAGACTTTCACAAATGGGTGATTGTTAGAACAGAAGAAATGAAATGGTATGACAAGATCAATAATGTGGAACTGATGACAAGAACCAGACACGTGCCAGTGGACCAGGAGATGAGAAAATGACGCTGGTGATGGATAGGACACATACATTGAGGAACCTGTTGACAACATTACAAGGCAATCCTAGTTCTGGAATACCCAGGGTAGGACAAGTAGAGGGGGCCAAAAAACACATGGAGAAAAGAACTGGAGACAAAGTTGAAAAGGAATAAAGAAGCTGATTATCAGAAAACTCCAGTTTTGTCTCCAGTGATTGGTCAGAAAGGAGCTCCTGTCTTCTCTCCAGTGATTGGACAGAAAGGAGCTACTGTCTTCTCTCCAGTGATTAGTCAGAAAGGAGCTCCTGTCTTCTCTCCAGTGATTGGTCAGAAAGGAGCTCCTGTCTTCTCTCCAGTGATTGAGCATGAAGAAACTGATTAACTCTTTTTGAGATCCAGAACATTACTCGTTAATTAATTATGTCTGTTCACTTCTAGTGGCATTATATATGTGTAATAATTTTTTTTTATAGCTTGTCCAATATGCATTCCATTTTAGCCAGAATTCAGAAAAGTGCCAAAGGAACAAGAAATGAGAAGAAGATGCTGGCGATGGATAGGACACACACTAAGGAAACTAGTTGATAGCATTACAAGTCTTTCCTTATTCTGGAATCCTCAGGGTAAGAGAGGTGGAGGAAGATTCAGAAGAGAACTGGAGAAAGGTAAGAAGAGAAAGAAGACATAGAAAGACCTTGAGTGGATGGCACAGGACAGGAAGATTTGGCATTAGTTTATTGAAGGCCCCACTTAAATATTTTTGAAAACAATCATGGAATTGGGTCTGTTTTGACTCTTTAAAAGAAAAAAATTACTTTTGAATAAATAATGCTTATGAAGTTAATTGATGCCTGCTATGATCTGATAGTAAATGGAAGTCATATAATTTAAGGGGAGGTCAATCTTGTTGTCATACTCAAACTAGTGTGGTCTGAAAATGATGACCACATATACTTGCAACTTTAAATTGTGGGTAAATATTACGGATAAAACTGAAAGCACCAGAATTAGCATCAGAAAAAAAGAAAAGAGCAAATATGCATAAAATAAAGCTCGAGCGATAAGACAATGTTGTCACAGTATGGTGGCTGGTTCAAATGTATATATGAATGGACGTAATCATTCAATCAATACCCTTTAGCTCCCCGAGGAGCATAGGCCTTCAACAAACACATGCCATGTCTTCCTGTCCCGTGCCATCTGCTCAAGTTCTTTCCATGTTTTCCTCATCATTTCCACCTCTGTATCCAGCTCTCTTCTCCATGTGTTTTTTGGTCTACCTCTGCCTCTCTTGCCCTGTGGATTCCAGAACAAGGACTGCCTTGTAATGCTATCAACAAGTTTCTTCAATGTGTGTCCTATCCATCGCCAGCGTCTTCTTCTCAGCTCTTGTTCCACTGGCACTTGTCTGGTTCTTGTCATCAATTGAATTGACGTAATAAGACCCACTTAACCCTATGACGTAGTCCTCTAAAATAGGCTCATGCTGTTGTAATGCAAGAAGTCTCACAATTAACCAGCTTAAAGACGCACACATAAAGAATAACGCCAAGACTCTCTGACAATCTCTATAAGTATAATCAACAATTCTACAAATATGAACATCATACTAAAGCAAAATAACGTGCTGTGGGAATACGTAAATCCAAAATAAATAGCTGGCTAACATTTATCAATGTACATTGCCAAGCTCACCCTTCCAATGTGGCGTTTAAGCCACTTTTGACAATAAAATATAACAAGAGTGTCAGTATACTAGTAAACACTGCGGCAATAGCAATCTCTAACTAGCAGAACAAATCATGCTATCAAATACACAAAGCTCAACGCTGGACAAAACGTAGCAACTATAAACCAGACACAATGAATCCTGTACGTCTTTCCTTGGCGGCCAACTGATGCGTCTCTTCTAGAACACACTTTCCGTTCAAAAACATTTATGCATATAGTTGCACAGCTTCCAGTCGCATGGCCAGCTATATTTAGTTTAGCTCACAACACACATTATGTCTGTCATGTGACGCACTCTTCCTGTGAAGCACCTGTGCACCAACCTGCGTAAAGCATTCTGTGACACGTGAACACCAAATGATTCCACAGGAGCACTCCTGTGATTATTGCCATTATTTTTTCTACCATTGTACTGCAGTAACTAATTTTTTTTTTAAATATGTCCTGTTAGGAAAATGAATAACTGTTACTTTAAAGGTTGATGAAAATTGATTTTGAGCTGAATGTACAGAAATATTTGTTGACCTTTATTTAGCAGCGATTTATAGTTTAATGAAAGTGCTACAAATGTTCACCCAATGTAGTTCCCGGGGTCTGTGCGGAGACAGAAAAAAATTAGACCACAACTTGCTGAGGTATGTCGTAAGAAGCAACTAATTTGAGGTTTTGCATAGTGCTGGTAACCTGATTGCGTAAAACAAATTGCTACAGATACTGATGCTGCACGAGCATGTGCTTTGGCATGCTTCATTAAGAGAGCCATCTGCAATGGTGGTTTTATGGTCAATAATTAGCAAAGAAGATGATGATGATGATACAATGTTTGTAAATCATCTCTTAGAAGAATTAAAGAGTACATAGACATTTTGGTTTCTTAAATTCAGGCCTTGTAGTTTCATGCTTGCACATAAAAGTAAGAGGCAGAATGGATTTCATTATAATTTTTACAGTGGCCCAAGAAGGAAGAATATTTTATTTACTATTTTGTGTTTGCTGTGTTTTCTTCTAGCTGATAAGTTTTTTTTTCAACAACATCCTTCTCTTTCTTCCATTTTGCCCCATTGCAAAAGTGGCATATTCCATTTGGCCTTACAGTTGTGCATTATCAAATTCAGTGCCATATTAAGATATAATACACATTGGTGGTTAGTGGATATGGCTGTACAAAAACATAATGAAGGTGGTGCGCAGATGCCTACAGAACATCTTTGTCACTAAAATATCTTCAGCGTTCATAAAGCGGATTACGAAATTTTCAGTTTGTGGTTCAGGCATTCAAGTGGAATACAAATACTATTGTAGAAACATCACTTTCCTTGGAGAGCTTGTGTTGTCTGTACTTAGTTGCTCATGTTTCATTTAGTCATCTAACTCTTTTATCCTGTACAACCACCCACCACACAACCCTTTTTTTTCTCTTTTAAACCTGGAGTAGATGTAATTTCATTCCAGAATTTCTGATTATTTTTCCCCACACACAGTTTTTCTTACATTTTATTGCAGTTCTAAATTTATATTATGCTCAAAGTTTGTGGCAGAGAAAACCAGAGGTTAGTTTGTGGCAAAGTACATTGGAGGCTCAAAGTTTGTGGCAGAGAACATCAGAGACTCATCAAAGTGGGTGGCAAAGAACATCAGTGGCTCAAAGTTTGTGGCAGAGAACATTGGAGACTCACACTTTGTGGCAAAGAACAACAGAGGCTCAAAGTTTGTGAACCTCACAAGCTCTAAGTTTGTGGCAGAGAACATCAGAAGTTCAAATTTTGTGGCAGAGAACATCAGAGGCTGAAAGTTTGTGGCAGAGAACCTCATAAGCTCCAAGTTTGTGGCAGAGAACATTGGATGCTCAAAGTTTGTGGCAGCGAACATCAGAGACTCACCCTTTGTGGCAAAGAACATCAGAAGCTCAAAGTTTGTGGCAGAGAACATCAGAGGCTCCAAGTTTGCAGCAGAGAACTTCAGAGGCTCAGAGTTTGTGGCAGAGAACCTCACAAGCTCCAAGTTTGTGGCAGAGAACATTGGAGGCTCAAAGTTTGTGGCAGCGAACATCAGAGACTCACCCTTTGTGGCAAAGAACATCAGAGGCTCAAAGTTTGTGGCAGAGAACATCAGAGGCTCCAAGTTTGTGGCAGAGAACATCAGAGGCTCAGAGTTTGTGGCAGAGAACCTCACAAGCTCCAAGTTTGTGGCAGAGAACATTGGAGGCTCAAAGTTTGTGGCAGAGAACATCAGAGGCTCCAAGTTTGTGGCACAGAACATCGGAGGCTGACACTTTGTGACAGAGAACATCAGAGGCTCAAAGTTTGTGACAGAACATCAGAGGCTTCAAGTTTGGGGTAGAGAACATCAGAGGCTCACACTTTGTGGCAAAGAACATCAGAGGCTGACACTTTATGACAGAGAACATCAGAGGCTCAAAGTTTGTAGCAGAGAACATCAGAGGTTTCAAGTTTGTGGCAGAGAACATCAGAGGCTTCACATTTGTGGCAGAAAACATCAGAGGTTCACACTTTGTGGCAAAGAACATTGGAAGCTCAAAGTTTGTGGCAAAGAACATCAGAGGCTTCAAGTTTGTGGCAGAGAACATTTGAGGCTGAAAGTTTGTGACAGAGAACATTGGAGGTTGAAAGTTTGTGACAGAGAACATTGGAGGCTGAAAGTTTGTGACAGAGAACAATGCAGGCTGAAAGTTTGTGACAGAGAAGATTAGAGGCTCAAAGTTTGTGACAGAGAACACTGAAACTGCAAACACTAAAGAAGGAAAGAAATCAGGAGAACCATTAGTCTTTGACTAGCATGTTTTTCCTTAAATATGACTGTTAGCGTTCGAAAGAAGAGCCTCTTTAATGTATATCCTAAAAATAAAAAAGTTTTTACACTTCTGTATGTTAGAAAATGTGTTCTGTTATAAAATGATGTACTTAATGTTCTTGGCTCTGTGTTGTGTCTTTTGCCTGGTTATTTGTGTAATGTCTTTCTAGAAATCTATTGTGGCATGCATCATGTATGTCTTAGTGCCATATTCATTTTGTTATAATGTCATATTGTTCTACTCTAAAGATTTGTTGCCTACTGGTTAAATCTGTTTTGATAATGTTTAAAAATCATTCAATGCAAAATTGAACTTGCAGACGGCCAATTTTGAAATTAAAAAGGAAATATTTAGGCAACATTCATGAAAGCCGGTTTTGTAATGTTTCAGAAGAGAGCACAAAATTCAACTGTACCTTGAAAGTAGCTGAACTGCTGTATTTTGTAAACTAAAAAAAAAATGTTACATATAGCAAACTTGATGTATCATTTATGCTAGTGTTTTTAATGTTGTATCAATGTTGATATTTCAATTTGTTTTGTCCCCTGCATAGGTGTCATGTGCATCAGAAAAATGTGTATGCTTAATGTGTATGTAAACTTGTTTAGTCATACTGTACATATAAGACCCCCATTTTTCTCCATCCTCTTTCCCCCCCATCCCCCGTTTTTTTTTTTTTTTAAGCTGTAGTTCAATCACCACTTATTAAGTCTCAGGCTTGCCGCACAAGTTTATGACTACACCTTTTTAGAATTTGTCTTTCTAGTTTGGCAAATTATGAGAGCCTTGAAAATTTGGATTCATTGTCTGAGAAAGTAACTAATGAAAACCGGGCTATTTCTCCTAATACACCCTCTACATAAAAAAAACAAGCGCGCTAATTTGTCAAAGTATCTTGTCTATGCCAATCTTTTCATTATGAAATATATCAAAGAATGTTATTATACTACTCGTCAAAAGTCAAGGGCCACTTAGAAAAACCTTGGTTGAAACCATAAAACAAATCTGATATAAACGCAATTGGTATCAGTCAAAACGGCATTTATTGAATACCAAATTGACATGTCATGTAAAGAAATGGAAACACACATTCAAACGCAATGAAGCTGTGAAGTGTGTCACCCACCTTTTCAAAAGTCACAAAATAGATATTGGACAAATAGACATTTCAAAATCGGGTATGACTACCGTTTGTAGCAAGGCATTCAAGACAGCATAGACGCATCGAGTCCATAAGGGTCCGAAGAGTATCCTGAGGAATAGCTTGCCATTCCTAAAGCAGAAATGCAGTCAGCTTTGCAACATCCATTGGCGGGGGGGGGGGGGAAATTAGTTGACAATCTTCGACCAAGGACATCCCAGAGGTGCTCATTCGGAGAAAGGTCAGGTGAATGAGCTGGCCACGCCATGCTGATGATCCCATGTTGCTGAATAAACTCATTCACCACACGAGCTCGATGGGGTCGAGCGTTATCATCTTGGAGGATGGCATTACCACCTATGGCCTCCAGAGCAGGCTGAACAATTGGTCTCAAGATTTCGTTCTGGTATCGTGGGCCGGTCAAGTTGCCTTGGATGATGTAGAGTGGGGTCCTGCCGTGTCTGTAGAGGCATCCCCAGACCATGACAGAACCCCTACCATAACGATCCACCTCTCGAATTGTGTCATAAGTAAATCGCTCTCCTGGTCGTCTCCAAACTCGAATCCTGCCATCATTGAATGACACAGTGAAGCGAGATTCATCAGTGAAGAGAACTTGACTCCATTGTTGCCTTGTCCATCGGATGTGCTCGCGACACCAAGCAACACGGGCTCTGCGTTGAGCAGGAGTAAGAGGGATTCTGACTGCAGGACGTCGAGCAGCCAGTCCAAATTCATGTAAACGTCTGCGAATGGTGCTTTGACTGACATTAACGTTTACAGTTTGTCTCAGCTGAAATCTTAGAGTGGAACAAGTCACTGTTTGATGGCGCAGGGCTGACAACAAGAGGTACTGGTCATCATATCTATTGGTGCATCTAGGGCGATCTGGCCTGTGGCGATCCTCCATACTTCTTGTGGCCTGAAATCTCTCCAAAATTCTTTGGATAGTAGAGTATGACACTGCAAGCCGTCTAGCAACCTCACGGACAGATAAACCACTTTCAACCCACGCTATAGCCCTCATTCTTTGTAAGGTGTCAAGACTTGTTCTCGGTGGCATGGTTTTTGCAAGTGATGAAACTACCCTAAGTCTGCTGATTGTAAAACAAATTAAGAGTGAACTCTATTCACGAAAAGTCGCCATTGCACGTGGAATGTCAATCAGCACGATTACTTCACCTGTTTGGTTGTACGGAAGTTTGAAAAAACAGATTAAAAATGTACATTTATGGTCAGCAATCCAAATTGCACGTGATCACCATGGTTGTCGGTGAGTTGTTTTTATGCTTAACGTGCATAGAGAACTGTCAGTGGAAGATATTGCACCCATGTTTACTAAAAACTTCCTTCATTTAATCATTCTATGCGCTTATATAAAAGTGTATTGAAAATAATAGGGTGGCCCTTGACTTTTGACGAGTAGTATATTTACATTAAATAGAAAATGTTAGCTATGTACCAGGAATAAAATATTATTGTTATATAAATATATATATATATTTGTTAAACTGGAACTAGAAATAATCTATATAAACTGCATTACTTCAAATAGTTTTTGTAGCCCATTAGTGTTTTGCATAAATTCACAGATCTTCACGAGCTCGAATATTGGATCTTCAAGATATGCAGCTCTGTATGCTTGTATCTGACATCCTTGAGGGCACCTTTGTTTTGAAAACTGGATTTTTTTGGGGCTTTTAGCTGTAGGAAAAGGATCCCGTTACACGCTCATTGAGGCATGTTGGGAATATGGTGTTAGGCCCATATTTTCTTGATCATCGGCACACTAGGGGTGATGTGGTCAGCATAACGCCGGCCGCCTTAACCTTCCCAGAGTTGCTCTGGTACCTAATTAATGAGGCTGGGTCGACCCCCAGAGCCGTTTGCGGTTAAAAAATCCCACTTCAACTGGGGATTGAAGCATGGGCCACCGAGCTAGGAAGCCAGTGCTCGAATATAAGTTCTTCAAGAAATACAGCTCTGTACCTTTGTATCCAAAATCTTCAAGGACAGCTTTGTTTCGAAAACCGGATTTTTTCTGCTTTTAGCTGTCACCAATAACGCATTCAAAAAGTCGCCCTAAAAAAGCCCAAGTCATCCAAAATGTGTTTGAAAATAGCCCAAAGTCGCTAAAAATGTGTTCAGAAAAAATAGCCCGAAGTTGCCCAAAATGGTCAGAAATTGTCTAAATTGTGATCGAAAAGTAGACCAAAGAAACTTTCAGTTTTAAAAATAATTTTGGTTTTCAAGTGTTCAGATAAAAGGATTTGTTGTTGTTTGCGTTCGCTCTCAGCCATATCTTTCTCTTACAATGCTGGCCGTTAGTTTTGAGCTGTAAGTACGTTGTGGCATAGTTTACAGCAAGGCTGCGATATCTGCACCTTTCGGCCCGACACATCCAATTTCAGCAAGCAATTTTTATGGGTTTGCTTCCCTGCCACCTCACGCCCATATGTATGCCCTGTGAACTCCATCAGTGGCGTGATAAGTCCCACAACGCTGAGCCTGATTGCCTCACCCATAGCAACGCCTCGGACAACACCGCGGTCCACACCTATACCACGGTGGTCATCCAGTTTTATCTCCATGGATGATAACATGGAATATTCCATGTTGGCTAACATCATGCCCACAGTGAATACAGATGAGGCTCTGCTAGGAGAAGGTAACTCATTCATTCATTCTTCAGTTTCCCATGGAGCATAGGCCTTCAAAAGATGAATGCCAAGTTCTCCTGTGCAATGCCATCAGCTGCTTCATCCCCTTCATGTCTGTCTCCAGTTCTCTTCTCTATGTTTTCTTTGAGCTTCCTCTACCTCTTAGTAGAGCAAAGCCTGCCTAGTAATCCTATCATCAGGGTTTCCTCAGTGTGTGTGTCCTATCCATCTCTAGTGTCTTCTTCTCATCTCTCTTTGCACTGGCACTTGTCTGGTTCTTATCATCATTATATATGTGTGTATATTTGTGTGTGTGCCTTTTTTAGCCTAAACAACATCTGGAAGTCCTCTCAATACAGCACAAGCACAAAATTAAGATATATCAGAGCTGTGTGCTTTCTGTGCTTCTCTATGGTGCGGAATGCTGGAGAGTTACAGAGAAGGAAATGTCGAAATTGTCCTCTTTTCACACAACATGCCTAAGAAAAATTCATCAAATCTTTTGGTCGAATACCATCACCAACCAAGATCTGCTTACTCAAGCAAGAGGACATGCACACCATCATAGCTGGCAGACGCTGGAGCTGGGTTGGCCATGTCTTCAGAAGAGACCCCGATGCCATCACAAGAACAGCTATGCTTTGGACCCCAGAAGGAAAGCGAAAGAAAGATCGACCAAAAACAACTTGGTGGAGAACTGTGGAGGCTGAGATGCAAAGAATGAACCAGAGCTGGGGCACTGTATGAAGGATGGTCGCTGACCGAACAAAATGGAAGCAGTTTGTTGCTGCCCTACAAGACGCCACCAGTCGTGATGGCCACTGATTGCTTTGATAGTTGACGGCTAAGGATCAAAGAAGAATATATATATAATGTAGAGGTTACAGCACTTGCTTCTCGAGGTTCATTGCCACTTAGCATCATGCTCCAGTCTACCAGGCTGAAACTGGGTACCTGACTTTGCTCTAGAGTTAGAGAAGACAAAGGTGAGGAAGTGAACTCGGTCATCCCACCTCTTGAAGCTGAGACTTAGTATAGTGAAGTCTCTAACACTTCCCTCTGGAAGTATCTGATATCCTTTTCCTTTTCTGCTCCTTATGAAGCATGGAGCTACCAGTTCCCCAAGGAGCATAGGCCTTCAACAAGTTCTTCTATCCTGTGCCGTCTGATCAGATTTCTTTCATTGTCTTCTTTATTCTTGTCTTTTCTGTCTCCAGTTCTCTTTTACATGTGTTGTTTTGGCGTGCCTCTATCTCTCTTACCTTGGGGATTCTAGAACAAGGACTGCCTTGTAAGGCTATCGTCAGGTTTCCTTGGTGTGAGGAGTTGTTGTTGATCAGAATCGTCTCTGCACTCCGGGCAACCTATAGGTGCTCATTCTCTTTCAGGAATTGTCGAAGGGTGTTAACCCTCTGTCGGGCGCATTGGCGCACTATGTGCGCCAAATTAAATTAAATTCAAATTTCACGGTTTTTTTTGCGGTTGGCTGCATTGAACTCTTAGCTATTCCTTTATTCATGTCTTAGCTTTCATTCTGAACAGTTGTGTTGTTGTTATATGTTGTGCGACGAGATATTTAGGGTCCCGCAACTCAAGGAGTGTCATTAGTGGTGTATAAAGTGCGCCACGCGCTCTGTGATGTAAGTATATTTTTCATTTCAATTTTCTGTTTTTAAATTAAATTTGAGACCGCAACAGGCCACTAAGAGCCTAATACATGTGAGAAGTGTCAAATGGCAGTAACGGATGTTGAGGATAACTAAAGTGATTAGTTCATGATTTATCTATCCGCTTACTCAAGTGTCTCAGGGTCAGAGGCTATCTAGTATTTTCCTCAAATAAATCGGCACTTCCATTATGAGTGACGAAAGTTATAAATGATTGTCTATTTCTTTCACTGACAGAGTAAGAGATTGAATAAAGTAGAGTTCTAATATTACAGTATATTTTATTAATGTGATGCATGGTGATAAGGTGTATGACATTAAAAATATTAGTAGTTCATTTTACTCTATTAATGATTAAAGTAATGATTATGATGTTTTATATAGTTTTTTTAAACGTATAACAATAAAAATATGTGTAACCTCCAAAGCTGTTTCCTTTTCCATTTATGAAGCTAAATTTAAGATTGAAATACCTGGACAGCAACTCAAATCAATGTAAATACGTTTGTTTTAAGCGGCGCACCACGCGCTTGCTCTTGCCAGACCACCAGTTTTATGAGGGAGATGGATGTGACTGCATGAAAGTAAAATAAAGATGGATCACTTAATGTGACCAGAGATCACCCTGCCAGAACAGATTAAATCTGTTAAATCTTCTTTTTCTCAGAATGTTAATGAATTGTTAAGTCTTCTTTCTTCCAGAACATTGACGACTGTTTTCTTACCATGCTTCATCGTCGTCATCAGTTTCCTTGGCACTACTTATGGAGCTTGGAGCCATCATTGCAGCGGGCCCCCTGACAGGAGGCCCTGCCCCTGAACATTTGCTGTTGCAGTAGTGGTTTCTGTGGCAGTTAGATTTACATGATGAGGTTGGCAGCCTCATGCACAACCTCATATTAGTCATCTTGTTTGACATTCTTGAGGGTGCAGTGGACCTGTTTTTTTCTCTATCTCTTCAAAGACCACCTGGAAAATGCACTAGGCTTTACCATGCGTGATGGACATGATATCCTTCGAGGACCAGCTGCATGCTGGTAGTTGTAGGGGATTGATTTTTTTGTTTGTTTATCTGCAATTTTGTGGATTTGTTTTACTTTTGGCCAAAAGTTGCTTTTATCTGCATAGGCATATCCTTGATTCTCTGCATGGTCCTTGTCATATATAGAGCAGAAGTGGGCATAAATGTAGTAAGTGTTACGAAAAAAAAAAAAGAAACAGGTTATAAAGCTTTAAAATATTTACAAACAGTAGTCAAAAGCTCGTGAAAAATGAATACAGCCAGTGTAAAAATATGCAAAATGTTAGGTTTTGAAAGGAAACTAGAATAACCAGATGGTATTTTTTTTTTAAATTTACAAAAAAAGTGTTAGCATCATGGAAAGAACTTGAGCGGTTGGCACAGGACAGGAAGACTTGGCATATGTTTGTTGAAGGCCTATGCTCCTCAGGGAGCTAAAGGGTATTGATTGACTTCCAGCGTTGACTTGCAGCTTACTCAGAATCATCATTATGGAGCCACCACTGCCGCTGGTCCACCTGCCATTAAGTATTCACCTGTTTCTGCAGCGTTTGTTTCTATGGCAATTTTCTGTACGTGATAGGTTGCCAACCTCATACTTCCTTTCTTTTCTTCTTTTCCTCCTCCTGGGTGAAATGTCATTGTTCTCTTGTCATGTGTGTCTTACCTTCTTCACTGCTTACTGGATTTTTTCTTCAGGCTTCACTGTGCTCAGAATCTGAGTTAACCAAGTATTCTCAGTTTATGTGTCACAAAGGGTGAAACAAGAGGTGAGGAGAAGATGCCGTTGTTGAATGAGGACACACGTTGAGAAAAACCAGTTGATAGCACCACAAGGCAGTTCTCTGTTCTGGAATTCCCATGGTAAAAGAAATAGAGGGAGAACCAGATAAAAACGCTTGCAAGGAGAACTGGAGAAAGAAATTAAAGGCATAAATAGGACATGGACAGACCTTGAGTGGATGGCACAGGACTTGAGGGCTTGGTATGTGTTTGTTGAAGACATGCTGCATGGGAGCTTAAAGGTGCCAATGATGATGATGATGACATGCCAAAAAGACTGTCTTGAGTTTGGAAGATGTTTTGTTTAGATATATGTCTATACATTTTTTTTTCTGGTTTAAAATGTGCTTGATAAATTCTGAATCATTCCTTTCCACAGACCGATACTTTTCGGTTCACTCCAGCGAGAGTTTGGACTCCTCCAATGGGGCCCTCTCCCAAGGTCCACCTCATCAGCAGCCACCACAACTTCAGCCTCAGCAACAACAGCAGGGAAGTTCAGGTCTGCCTCAGCAACAACACCAGCAGCAGCAGACTGCTCTGCAGTCTCCTGCGACGCCCCAGCAGCATCATCAGCAGCCGATGACGCCGTCAGGCACTGATTCTTCCCCCAAGCAATGACAAAACAGGTTATCAGCCTTAGATAAACTGGCAAACAGAATTTTAATTTCTTTGACTTGATTGCTCCACAATTTTGTAACCACCAGGCACGTCTTCTCGCATACTACACTGACTGAAGCATAGAATTTGAAATCCGGGCAATGATTCCCATATTAGGTCGAATTTTTTGTTTGTTATTTTATATGCTTCAGATGAGATAGCTTGATTTTCGAGGAAGATGGTATTAATATGTTGTATTATTTATTTACTAACGGTGTGAAAATTAGTGAGTTTATTAAAGTTTGAAAGGTCATCTTGTGGAAACTATATACATAATACTGATTTCGTCCATTATTGGATCTTTCGTTTCGTAAGTAAATTATAATACTGGAATGTTTTTCGACTTCTGTACAACTGGCAATTGAAAATGCCAGAAAATGGGCAGTTCTTTTAATGACTAAATACCTACAATGAGTCTTGACACCTGTGGCAATCAGCTTACTAATTGTTGTATTTGCTAGTTGAAATTCTCATGCCTGCGTTCATGTTTGGTATAAAACCTTTATGTTATCCTGCCAGATGCTAAGACCTTGCTTGCAAAAGACAGTTGTTCTGTATACCTGCCTCCTATTTTGAGCCTGTTTCACCCATAGAATGATGATGTCAGTTGTTTTGAAGGTGTTGAATTGATCTGAATTAACCACTGATATTCATTGTAACTGTGAGCAGAAGCTGCTGTGATCCACTCCCAGTTTTTATTGTTGTTGTTTGTTTTGTTTTTTTAAATGTATATATATATATATATTCTCTTTCTCTCCCCACTCCCCCCCTTTACACACACTTCCACTTGCATTATTCCACCATGATGTAAAGATATTGTTCCTTCTAAAATTGTTCAATTTTTAGTTTGGTATGAACATAAACAAAGTATTTTTGTGTAATATTGTTTGAGGCATTGGCCAAGAATAGCTAGGCTGGATTATCAGAATCGATGTGAATGTTTCCGGCCATAATAGTCTTGTGGAACACTCATGGTTTTGCCCATTCTTCCATTGAGATTTGGATCAGTTTAAAGTATAAAGGGTTGTTTATTAAGTCGGTTTGACTTTCTTAATGTTTACTTTATTCGGTTTTTGCAAAAAGTTGTCTCTGATCAGCAGAAAGGTTAAAAAATTGTCTTTATTTAACAGAATGGTTAAAAAATGATCTTTATTTAGAAGAAAGGTTAAAAAATGGTCTTTATTTAGCAGAAAGGTTAAAAATGGTCTTCATTTAGCAGAAAGGTTAAAAATAGGTCTTTATTTAGCAGATAAGTTAAAAAATTGTCTTTATTTAGCAGAAAAGTTAAAAATAGTTTTGTTTAGCAGAGAGGTTAAAAAATGGTCTTTATTTAGCAGAAAGGTTAAAAATGGTCTTTATTTAGCAGAAAAGTTAAAAAAAAGTGTCTTTATTTAGCAGAAAGGTTAAAAAATGATCTTTATTTAGCAGAAAAGCTAAATAATGATCTTTATTTAGCAGAAAGGTTAAAAATAGGTCTTTATTTAGCAGAAAAGTTAAAAAATCGTCTTTATTTAGCAGAAAGGTTAAAAAGTTTTGTTTAGCAGAAAGGTTAAAAAATGGTCTTTATTTAGCAGTAAAGTTAAAAAATTGTCTTTATTTGGCAGAAAGATTAAAAAATGGTCTTTATTTAACAAAAAGGTTACAAAATTGACTTTATTTAGCAGAAAGGTTAAACAATTTTCACATTCAGGACACACAATGCTCGTTTCTTCTTCTTCTTCTTCCGTCCTTAGCCACCGACCGTCAAAGCAGTCAGTGGCCATTACGCCTAGTGGCGTCTTAGGGCAACAGCAGATAGGTTTTCTTTGCCATTGTTTCCCATCACGCCTAGTGGCGTCTTTAGGGCAACGGCAAATCAACCCATTTGCTGTTGTTTCCGTAATCGAAGTGACTGGCAAACGGGTGATCAGCCCGTTGTGACCGACAATGCTCGTTTGATCAGTATTAAATTATAGCCATTATTATTTTTGCTAAACCAGATTTCAGAGCCTTGACATTTGAGTGCCCTTAATATAATCTAATTTTTTTTTTAATCAAAGATTTTCCTGAGAAAACCTTGTAGAATTAAGAAACCATTGCTAGCTAATCCAACAGTTCAGACGGTAATGATCTTTGTACCATAAGTAAAATCTGGCTACTCTTTCGATTTTAATCAAAACCCATTGAAGCTATAGAAGTATTACATGTCCGTTTCCTTTTATCTGAACACCCAAAAACTGAAAGACTCTAAATTAAAAGTTTCCGTGGGCTACTTTTGGCTGATTTTAGGCGACTTCGGGGCTTTTTTCTAACATGATCTGAGCGACATCTGGAAACCGAAAAAAATCCGGTTTTCAAAGCACAGCTGTCCCGGGCAATTTTGGATTAAAGGATACTGACCTGTATTGCCATCGGTTACAGCTTTTCTAAAGATAGGTTTTTTTTAAATGCCACTAATAATTGAGTGTAACAATATTTTTTTCAGTATTATACTCCATTTCAAGTATTTAGGCAAACCCAGGTTTCAGAAAGAAACTTTTTAAAAACTAGTAGAAATTAACAAATCAGTAAGTACCATTACTAAATAGGTAAATTTTCCTTGCAGCATCATTCCACAGTACGCCAGTTAAATATTTAAAATAATTGACAAATGGAAACATGGCATTCTAAAGGAGATGCTGGTTTTCTGATGAGATGATGGTCCCTGTACACACACTATTACATGTGCTGCTTTCATGAGGCGCTCACATTCTTGGGACTGAAAATATTTGTGTGTCCGAATGTACGACAGCAGTTAACAAACTTCTTCCATGAGTGGGCATGAATATTGACTTTAGTTTTATTTATCCTCACTGAAGACAGTAGTTTGTGCTCAGTCATAGCCTAAGCAAGTAGCATTGGGCTGGGACATAGTGTGGTAGACGTCTGGGGTTACAGAAGAGCAAATTTAGGAACTTAACAAGGGGAAACATTGTATATGGCCTCTAGAGAGAAACACTAGCTCTTTGACTTAAAAGTCATGTTATTGGTAAAACTGAGAAGAGACAGAATCATTCATTAAATATTTTTAACCCATTCAGTCCAGACAAAGTGGGTAGCAAGCCGGTTTGACAGATTTTGAGAAAAACATGAAAACACTTTTATTTAGATTTAAAAATTGCAATTGTTAATTTGTATGAAACTTTAACCTCTCTGCTGTAGGTTACATAATTCAAAAGTGGTCTTGATTGCATTTAAAATACTTGAAAATGTTGACCTAATCTAAGAGGTTATTATGATGCTGAGCATTGAATTTTGTGAGAATATGACATTTCAGACATCCCATCTTATCTACATAACTGTCTATTGAATTTTTTTGCACTTTTTATTAACTATTTCACCTTTACAAGGATCTTTGACAGTCCTTTCTTATGATACAAATATCTCAGTGTCTCCGAATACTTAAGTGTTAACAGTTTTGTGAAAATGTGTCAAATATTATGAGAGGAAATGAGGTAAACATCTTCATATTGATAGTGTTGTTGGAAAAAGAAATTGGAGAGTGCAGAAGAAGGTACAAGGTGGTTTTAAAGAGTATTATATAATAAACCTCTTTGTGACTGGAAAAAGGATAGAGAAAACATAGAGTATTTGGGTGGGTGAAACATAAAAGGAGGGATTGTGGGTGAACTGATGACTGCCCATTTCCACAGATACTGTAGGGCAGAGGTCTGCATAAATTTGATCCGAATCTGCCGTTAGGTCACAGAGATGATTTGGTAGAACTGTAGGTGACTGAGGTGGGAAAGAGAAAGGTTAAAGCTAGAGAAATTTCGGACTAGCCGTTTGTAATTGATGTTTAAAAGCCCGACATCCTCAGGATTAAAGATACTTTTTCCTTATTCTCACTACGAGTAGTTCTCCACAAACTATGTCAACGATTCAAAAGAGTTGTGATACAATGGATTCCATCTCATCGTAACATCACCAGCAATGAAGAGGCCGACAGATTGGCACAGGAACGTGGAGACAGATTGGCACAGGAAGGTGGAAAGCGACATCAGCCTTATTCAAGCATAACTTTCGAGGAGGCAAAGAGTTATATCGGAATCAGATAGAGAAGCAAATGGGATGCAGAGCATCCAGGACACAGAAAATGATGCATACTACCAGCTCAACAGAAGAGAACAAGTGATAATCTTCAGATTCCGCATGGGCCATAACAGATTGGGATACCATCTATTCAACAAGCTAAAGATAGGAACTACCGATGAATGTAACTGTGGCACTGATAAAATGACTGCTGAACATCTGCTTCAGAGATGCCCAACATATGTGGAACAGAGAAAGCGCATATGGCTGACACTAGTACCAATCGTGGAAAAGCTCTATGGAGCTGCAAATAGCCTCAAGCTGACTACTTCTTTCTGTGAAAACATTCAAGTAGACGTCTGAGAGTGTACAAAGAAGAAGAATTCTCAGTGAAAACTCATAAGCTAGCTGACAAAAATTCACTTTAATTGTGAACTCCATGAGAAAGAAATGCAAACTTTTCTTTGAAGGGAAGTTATAAAGGATCCCGTTACACGCCCATTGTGGCATATTGGGAATATGGTGTTAGGCCCATATTTTCTTGACCATCGGCACACTAGGGGTGATGTGGTCAGCATCACACCGGCCACAAGGGAAGTTATAGGCTGCTGTTATTCCAAATAATCAGAAAGCTGAAAACAGACATGATTTTATCAAAATAGATCTTTAGAGAGCTGAGTGTTTCTAAAGTAGATCTCTACATCTCCTGGGTAATTAATGAATCCATAGAATGAAAAGAGTACCACAGGCAAAAAAAATTTGAGAACCGTATTCACGTGCTATAGCCCAACAGATTAATGTGATGCTGAATATGCTCTGTGATAAAGCTAATGATTTTTATCCTGGAGTAAAGAACGTTGGCCAGTTCGTTACTTCTATTGAAACGAATCAAATTATCTCAAGGAATGTTTCATCTTGTAAATGATAACTTGGTTAAAAAGAAAAGTTATTGATGTAAATATATTTATATGGACTTTCAGTAAGTTTAGTTTAGCCTCTGTGACAGTTCATAGTATCAGCATTATTTTATCTTAAAAATAATATTTGGTGAATTTGTTTTAAGGGTGCAAAGTTTAAAGTTGGTGGCTGTGACACCAATAGAACTTGTGCATTTAAGCCTTACTCTGTGCCAGCCATTTTATGAATTTCTCTGTAGATTCATTGAATTTCGGCCAATTGCTTTGTTTTTGTCAATTTTATTGTTTTGTTTTTTTAATTGTTGATATCTTGCTGGCAAAGACTTGTTGCTGTATGGTATTTTATGGTATTCTGTTGAGAAAGGTTTGTGTTTGTGTCTATTGGGTTTACATAGTTGTGCAAGTAGTACATTATTTTTTTGTGTTGTGAATCATAAAATGGGGAAAGGATCTTGCCAGAATTGCCTTTATGGCAGGTAAAGTTTGGCCATCTTATGAGAGTAGAGCCTTATCAATTACCAACCACTTCATATCTGCAACAGTGGAAGACATTATTTCAGAGCAGGGGTCGGAACCGGTTGATCTTCATCTACCAGTAGATCCCTGGGGATAATTTGGTAGATCTGTAGGTGGCGGTACAGGCATACCTCGCTTTATTGCGCTTCGCAGATATTGTGCTTTTCTTCAAATTATTCATGTTTATTTATTAGAGCGTGCCTTCTTCTTCTGATAGATTTTGGCTCTCCACCAGCAAACAGGTTACAATTCGCTGAAGGCTCATTTGATGAAGATTAGCATTTTTTTCAAGCAATAAAGTATTTTAAATTTTATAGTACATTGTTTTTTAGACCTAGCGCTATTGCGCACTTAATAGACATAGTGTAAACATGATTTTAGGCTTTTATATGCACTGGGAAGCAAAAAAAATGGGTGTGATCTGCTTTATTGCAATATTCGCTTTATTGCGGTGGTCTGGAACCGAACCTGCAATATCTCAGAGGTATGCCTGTATTTGATGGGCTGGCAACCTATTAAGTAAAACAATTGCTACGGAAACCACACATGAATTATTTGCTTGGTGAAGGATTCTGGGGAAATTACCTTGCATATGACTCCAAAGGCTCCTTTCATGAGCAAATGAGTTAGCAGGCTCTCATGAATCCACTACAGTGCTGGCCCCTTGCTCTACATTTGGAGATCTATGGGAACAGAAGAAGAAGAAGTAGATGGCTAAGGGGGAAAAATTTCACCTAGATACGAGGGGCGTTCAGAAAGTAATGCACCACATCGTTTTTCTCAGGAGCTGTTTATTCAAAAAGCATGAAATTTATACACAATATACATGAATATGTCATGTAAACATCGGTATTATTCAACATAATCCCCATCAACTTGTACGGCTTTATGCCAGCGCGAAACAAGTGCATGTATTCCTAGCCCGTACCAGATTTTGTGTTGATCATGTAGTCATTTCTTCGCTGCATGAATCCACTCCTTCATCTTCAAACCTTGTCCCACGGAGTGCATCTTTAAGTGGACCAAATAGATGAAAATCAGAGGGTGCCAAATCGGGACTATAGGGTGGATGGGGTAGTACAGTCCAACCCAATTTGGTGATTGCTTCCCGTGTTGCCAGACTTGTGTGAGGTCGCGCATTGTCGTGAAGGAGAAGCAGCTCTGCTGGATTCTTGTGCGGCCGAACTCTGCGAAAACGTTGATTGAGTTTTTTTCAATGTCTTAATGTAAGCTTGCGAATTGATTGTCTCTCCTCTTGGCATAACGTCCACAAAAATCACACCTTCAATGTCGCAAAAGACAGTGATCATGACCTTTCCAGCTGAAGGAATTGTCTTGAATTTCTTTCTTCGTGGTGATTGCGGATGATGCCACTCCATTGACTGTCTTTTTGTCTCGGGTTCAAAATGATGTGCCCAGGTTTCGTCACCTGTAACGATCTTAGCCAAAAAGTTCTCTCCATCAGCATTGAAACGCTCCAACAATTCAGAAGAAATTACTTTTGGGATTTTATTTGCCATTACATTTTAATAAAGTGAACTTGTCAGGCAAGTGACATCTGATTATCATTGCCATGTCCAGTAGCTAAATGTTTGTCTTGTATATAGAGGCCAATTTTTGTTTCCATGAACTTAAGGGTCAAAATAAAACATAAAGCAAAAGTGGGAAGGTCTAGGGGGAGTGGGTAATCAAAGTGGTTGCAGTATATTAATGCAAGAGCAAGTGTCATTCGCGTGGGGTAACTTTTTAAACTCACATTTGTCTTACAAGGGCACCTTATCGTTTTTAAATGCACATTTTTCTCAAATCTTTTTTGCTGGTGGTAAACCTTATTAATGTAGATATACAGCATATTAATCATGTCACCTGTTAACTCACCAATTCAAGAAACTGTATTCAGTATTTTGTTTGTTTAATGTCTAAGTTCATTACATTGATGGTTTGATCTTACACGATATTTTGTTAGCTTCCCCTCAATCTCAAAACAAGTTTTAAGCTGTGAATAAAGTGATTTATGTTGAAGCACCTCCATGGAATCGACATGGAGATATCAGTGTCTTTCAGAGATTTTATTTTCTTCTTGTCACTGCTTGATGTTTTCAAGCGTGTAATTATTTTTAGTCATCATTTTTTTTTTTTTTAATAATTGTTTTTCCAGCATGTACAATTAACTTGTAGCTCTCTGCATTGTTTGAAATGCACACACACATCCCTGGCCTTTTTTTTTTTTTTAACCATTGTGTAACTGATTTAATTTTGAATTCCATTGTTTGGAGTTGACACGTGTTGATGTGTAACTTGTTGATGTGTTATTCTGCATCTTGCTGACCTCATTTATGAAGAAGTACCTCGTAATTTTCCCCCTGATGTTGCAGGCAGAATGCAAACTAGCACTGACGTCTGTGATAAAGTATGGACAGAACACACTGCTGTGTTATTATTTTTGTTTGAAATGGCCCTCTTATTCATGTTTGCCTGAATTTTGTTGTGTTTTGCTGTTTTGTAAATCCTTGTGTTTAGTATTTATTCACTTTATTTTAGTTGGTAAAATTTTCATTGAGATGTGATATTATTCTATGTATTATAAAATGAGAAAAAAAAAAAGGTTGATGTAATAATTCAATGAAGTTAGAAAATTAGTTACGGTTTTGTGTTTTTAAGTGAGAAAATTATTAATGCATTCATTTGGTGAGGTGAAATTTCAGGTCACTTTTTTTTCTTTTCTTTTTTTTTTTTTGAGATAAGTAAATAAAAAATATACAAACATGGGTGTTTCAGGCACTCGTAAGAAAATAAAGTGGTAGAAAACTAGGCAACTAAATAAAACAACAGTAATGATAGGCTTACCAGTGACTCAAACCCAGGACCATCCGAACAAGCCCCACAGCCTCGCTAGGGGAGTAAATCGTGACTAACCACACTGCCAACTGGGCATCACAAATGTAGTGCTTCGTGAACAGTGGCTATTAGCACGTCTGCTTCACGTAACCGTAGCTTTCCTATTGTATTACTGTGTCTAGTCAATTATAAAAGAATAAGAACAGTACAGAATTGCTGCAGGTTTATGTGGTTTGGATGAGAAAATGGTTGGTGTCATTATTTAAAGAAGTTACAAATTAATTACTGTATTGCCTTAATTCAGAAAGTGAATGATGGAGTAATTTAGTGAAGTTAATTATTAAGTGTTGTATTTTGTAAATGAAAAAAAAAATTGATGGCACAGCAATTCATTGACTTTAGAAATTAATTAGTGTGGTTTTTCATGTGGGAAAATGGTTTCTATAATAATGCAGTGAAGTTAGAATTTAAAGTTCAGAAAATGGCTTACTTAGTATTCGCCGAAGTAAGTAATGGCGTTGGACTTCTCTGGCGTTAGAAACTTACTTAGTATTCGCCGAAGTAAGTAATGGCGTTGGACTTCTCTGGCATTAGAAATGCTAGCATTCTTGGATTTCCTTCTTGAAACAAAATGTGTTGCTTAATCGTGATTTGACCATTGAAAGAGTGGAAAAATATTATGCAGCGATAAAAAGATTTAAGATTTGACCTATCATGTTTTTTTTTCTTTAGTTTATCATAGTGAGGTAAATTAAAAAGTTCACGTAAAGTTTACATAAAAAACTAGACTCTGAATATTATTGCCTGAAAAATTATATGCTTTCACTTATTAAAAAGGTAAAGGAAGTGTTAGAGACTTTCACAATACTAGGTCTCAGTTTAATGAGGTGAGGTGACCAGTTCGCTTCCTCGCTGGCTTTGCCTTTCCTAACTCAAGAGCGTCAGGTGCCCATTAACAGATGGGTAGACTGGAGTGTGATGCTAACAAGTTTTGAACCGGTAATTTTGTTTTGACAAACCAGTGCACTGACCACTTTGTTATTCAGTGTTCTTTCACATATTAGCATATCGAAATGTCATGCTGAAACTACATGATGTGCTACGAGTATAACAGAATATGTCATGTTTTTCATTAACCTTTTTTTATTATGGCGGCCACAGAAATGATTTTTCGTTACTTCCCTTGAAGTGTGTGGGCGGTTGTAACTGCTCAAGCACTCCAAGGGAGGTAACAATCATTTCTGTGATGGCCATAATAAAAAAGGCTAATGAGAAACATTACCACAGAATATCTCATGTTGTTTTTAGTATAGTGCTGAATTACTGAGGGCATGTGAGAGATCATTAAAAACTCTTTGAATAAGCTTTTATTCTATGGACCATTTGGTGAATCAAAGAAACAGCAAAATTATTTTTCAAAAAATTCTAAGCACTTGGAAGACACAACATGTACATCGCAAAAGAGAAAATTAATAAGCACTAAAGAGATTTGAACCATGTTCATCCAGAAGACCATCACCTTACTTCAAGAAAGATACATTTTTAAAAGAATGGGCAACTGAATTATTTTAAAGTGGTATGCATGTGTTTGTAAGAAATGGTATTGTTGTTGATTAACTAGGGCTGCTGAGTTTGTCGCTGTTTCACAGAAGAACTGGTATGTGAGCTGAACTTTTTCAAGTATTTGTAACTTTTCATCACTAATATGTGAACTACATTTGGACTTACCTTCGTCTTACTAGAACAGTCAACAACAACAAAAACGTCAGAATATCAGCCAGACTGATTGGTCAATATTAGTATCTTTTATTCAGTCAAGAAATGGCATTTTGTTATAGTTTTAAAAAAAAAAAAGTTTTATGAATAGCAGAGTGGACTGTTTCAGCAACTGGCAGAAATTGTGCAGGCAGATGGGTTATTTATTAAATGAACTCATGTATTTGATAGAGGGAGAACTTTAATCCTGTGTCTTCCAGAGCCTGTTTTACACCTGATCAAAATTATCATGCAAATATTTATGTACCTGCATCATCTGTTTCATAATGTTCTTCTTCCCTTTTCTTGATCACTATTGCGGAAAAGCATCAGAAAGTGATCATTTGAGTTTTTTGGCTAAATTCGCTGGCTTGGGTTTTAAAGAAAAAAGGTGTAAGGAAAACCCAGAGTCCCAGTACTGCAGAACCTAACTATAAAGATCAAGTGATAATTTTCAGACTAAGAACCGACCATTGCAGACTCAAACACTATCTTTTCAACAAACTGAAAATTGAACAGATAGATATGTGCCCATGTGGGGATCACATATAGAAGAATTTTCCCTCCAAGACTGAGGGGGGAACGTGGCAGCATGGTTTCTCCAATCCAAGTGAGGATGGTTGTCATGATGATTTTCTTGCATGTCTCAGCTGCTCCATCAAGCCTTCTCTTTCTTCGTTTTTTTCTTTCCCCCACTGCTTTCCCTCACAATAAAGGTTATGCCAACACATGGGTTATGTTACTTCCTAATTAGATGTCATACCATTTAATCCACAATTTTCTCTAGAATATTTACTGACTGAGCTCTAATTGGTCTGCTCATGCGTTAGATGGGAGCCCAGTTGCTATGACCTCTCATCAGGTTTCTGATTTTGTCTTACATCTGGTTATATTTTGGAGACAGAACAGCCATTCCATATGAAAATAATCAGGCTGTGTAGTAAAGTGTTAGGCTGTTTTGTCACACTTCATTGAATTTAATTTCTGTTGGTTGATGTTATAATACAGTCTATAGCCTGGCGACAACAGGAATTCCTGCAGCACTTCAGTACTTATCTCCAAGGGCTCTGTAAGTTGGCCTTCATAAAGAATTCTACATTTCATGTCTTTAATTGTTTTTATTAGGTCAATGAAGTTAAGGGTACTCCATGATGCTTGTCAGTTTCCAGAGCGGTTTTCAGTTTAAACTGTTGAATGCCATTTCATAATCCACAAATCCTGTGTCAAGTGATGAGCTCAGACTTTATTCTACAATTGTGTGCAGAGTAACTGACTGTCTGTACAGGATCTGCTTTGTTAAAAACCTACTTGTTCATCTCTCGGATGTTTTTCTGTTGTCTCTTTTAATGTCCCAAAAATGATCCTGTGAAATGTTTTTCCTGGCATTGTTAAAAATGTGTGTCTGTGTACTTTGTGCGCCCTTGTGAATCTCCCATATCTGTTACTTGTCCTTCTTTCCAGTGTGGTCTTTTTTGTCTCTCCCACACTTTTGACGGGAAGAGTTATAAATGATTAGAGCTACAGAAAAACTGATAAGACCAAAACTCATCTCAATCATATGAGCTGTCCTCCCAGAAGATTGATCACCAAGGATTTCCTCTTTGTCTCTTGAGCTCTTCTAGTTCACTCTTTGTGGTTGAATTCTGGTCTTTTCATATTTTTTCCCACATCTGTTGCAGCACTTTCTTTTGTACGCTGTTGCCATGCAGTTTCACTTCCAGAAAGAATTGGTCATGTCCTTGTCATATCACGTGTCTAACATACATATATATATATAATATTAAGAACATAAATGGATAAATGGCAGTGTTAATGATAAACAGTTTTGTAAATGTTGATTCTTATTTGAATTATTTGAAGACTTTACAACTTTTACAAACTGAAGATGTATTTTTTTTTTTTTTAAATTTGAAATAGCATTGAAGTCATGCATGATTGATTTACACGTCCTTACATAGCCAGAGACTTGGCCACATTATTAGCCAAAATTAAAGCCCAGTCACGAACCTAGCAGACCATTTTTATTTTACCATTCTTACCTCAATCAACTCTTGCATGATTCGTTTAAGCATTGCGCATATAAATGATTCTTTCAGCTCAGTCTAGTTTTTACCAGTATGAGATTTTAGACCAGTAAGAAGCCTTCATGTATTCAGTAAGACGTACTTGATTCATATGGTTTGCTTGCCTGCAGCAGCTGACTGTTTTTTTGTTTTCTGTTCACTATAGCAATCACCAATTTTTTATCTATGCACTCTGGACAGGCAGTCAGGTTGATCACTGTTTTTTGTGTGTGTCAGAGACCATTGGTAAGGAATCCTTTTGGGGTGTTAGACATGGCTTTTCTCAATTTGCTGCATTTCTGTGTTCAACTAAATTCATGCTACGTTCATGCAAACACTTTAAAAAAAACACAAACAAATCAGTACCTTTAACAAAAAAGATAATTGTTTCTTTCAGTATCATGGTTTTTTTGTTCTTTAAGTTTAGCCATCATGCCTCGGTCATTATTCATGCTGTTAGTAGCATAAAAAGACTTAATGCTGTAAGAGATTGAAGAAACTGCTGTTTGTTATTTATACTAGTTTATTTTCTTACGTGCATTTCTGGAAAAGAAGACGAAAAGGTGTAATTGGCTTGATATGTGTGTATGTTAACTTCCAAATTGGAAGCACAGACAAAAGGAAGAGAAACACATGATGCTTTAGTATTCAGACAAATAATATATGCAAGAATCTTGCCTTATTTGTGTTGTCATTTGTTGATGTTATGTGCTGATGTTTCTTTTTCATGAAGCCTGCTATGCAGCCGAGCGTCTTGTATTTAGTAACAGGCAGTAGCCTTATTAATAGCTGTAGTTTTTGTTGACTTGTAGTGGTTCATAGATATCTTTACATACTATTTTAGTGTGCTGACAGGGACTGAGTTTGGTAAAGCTATTTTGTTTCAGCAACTCTTGAGTGAGAGTTAGGACTGACAGATTTTTGCTCTTTTTTTTTTTTTTTTTTTGGAGAAGTTAAGAGAGATAACATTTGAACATTTCCTCTGTTTTGAGAAATCAAGAGTTAAACACACGCAGTTTGCTCTGTTAAGAGAAGTTGAGATTTGACAAGATCATAGTTTGCTCTGTTTTGAGAACCCAAGAGTTAACACATATAGTTTGCATTGTTTTAAGAAGCCACGAATTAACACCCATAGTTTTCAGTTTTGCGAAGTCACAAGTTAGCATGATTATATTATGCTCTTTTTCTTTTTGAGAAATCAAGAGTTAATACACAGTTTGCTCTGTTTTGAGTAGTCAAGAGTTAACACACATAGTTTGCTCTGTTTTGAGAAGTCAAGAATTAACATGATTATATTTTGCTCTGTTTTGAGAAGTAAAGTGTTAACATACATAGTTTGCTCTGCTTTGAGAAGTCAAGAGTTAACACACATAGTTTGCTCTGTTTTGATATGTTGAGAGTTAATATGATTATATTTTACTCTGTTTTAAGAAGGTAACCGTTAACACACATAGTTTGCTCTGTTTTGAAAAGTCAAGTGTTAACATGATTATATGTTGCACTGTTTTGAGAAGTCAAGTGTTAACACACAGTTTTTTTTTTGTTTTGTTTTTTTTAGAAATATAGAGTTAACACATAGTTTTCTCTGTTTTGAGAAGTCATTAGTTAATATGATCATACTTTGCTCTGTTCTTAACATTAGGAGTTAACACACATAGTCTTCTTCTTCTTCTTGCGATCGCATCTTTGATGATTACACCGTCAGACGAGTTCTCATGATGAATTCGACTGTTGTTTGAAGTTCCTCTTTAACTCCATATAGCTTTGAGTTTAGTGTTGAGTCATTGGGCCAGTATATCTTTCTTAACTGGTCATACAGAGGACAGTCCTGTAGAACATGCTCAGCAGTTTGTTCGTTTAATCCACATGTGCACAGTGGTGAAGCAGACAATCGTAGCTTGTGCATGTGTTTATTCAGTTTGTTATGCCCTGTCCTGAGTCGAAAAATAGTTGTCTGTCCCTGCCGGTCGAGAGTGTGATAGTCGTCTTTGGGTTGGTTTTGTTCTCTTCTGATAGTCTGGATAGCTCTCTTTTTCTCAAAGTATGTGACTTCATTATCTTCTTGTTCACATTCTCCTCCCTTTTTTGCAAGTTTATCTGCCTTTTCATTTCCGGGTACACCACAATGAGATGGTACCCACTGAAGTATGGTTCTCTTTTTGGCAGCTACCTTGTTTAGTTCATTTCTCAGATGCGGGAGTTTACCACCCTTGAGAGCTTGCAGGACAGACAGTGCATCTGTGAGGATGACTACCTGGTGGCAGTCAGAGTTGGTGTTATAAATCATATTTGCAGCTTGCTCTAGAGCTTGAACCTCAGCTGTATAGTTGGAACAGAATTTACCAGTGGGAATGTGCCTAGTCTCATAGTGGTTGTCAGGATATGAGATAAAGATACCGGCACCTCCATTCCTAACAGCATTAGTTGCTGATCCATCTGTATAGGCATGTATCCATGATTGATCGGGATAGCTTTCTTGGATCATACTCAATGTAGCAGTTCGTTTTTGCAGATCATTATACTCACATCCACTTGTGAGACCACTGACTGTTGTATTAATTTGGAGGGCACTGCTGGCCTGCTCCCATGGTACAGGGTATAGGGTGGGCTTCAGTGGTGTTGTCTTCATGGATAGGTCTTCTTGATGCTGTCTTATAAGTCTTTTCCCCCGATGCACAAAGCTGCTACGCTTTAGACGTCCCAATGCCAGATCATCTAGTCTTGCCTTCATTGGGTGCATTGGCATACTGTTGTACTTTTCCATCTGGATCATGGTTTTTGTGTCTCTTCTATGGGACAATGTCTGTAATCCAGCAACCTTCTGCATCTCTGTTATTGGTGTAGTTTTCATGGCTCCTGTAATGAGCCTGAGAGCTTGATTTTGCACCTTGTCCAAAGACTGCAGATGTGAGTTAGCAGCTGATGACCATGCTGCTGAGCTAAACTCTAAGTGTGGTCTTATTACTCCATTATAAATCTGCTTTAGATTTCGTTCATTTGCTCCCCAGTTGGTACCTGCTAATTTTCTGAGTATGCCTAGTCGTCTTCGGGCCTTTCCTTCTGCATTTTCAATATGCTTATTCCATGTAAGCCTTTGGTCAAATGTCACCCCAAGACAGGTGGGGTAGCTTTCTTCCTTGATCACGGTTGTCCCTAGGTGTATGTTAGCTGATTTGTCCTTGGGGGCGAGGGAGAACAGTGTTGTGGGGGCTTTGTCTGTGTTTATTGTGATAAGCCATTTCTCTGCCCATGACACTAGCATGTCTGCTGCCCGCTGCATTCTATAATTTGCTGTGGTGACATTTTCATCAGCGCACCAGAGTACTAGGTCATCTGCATATAAGGCAGCTTTAACTCCTGCAGGGAGATCTTCACCAGGTCATTGATGTAAACAAGGAAGAGTGTTGGGGAAATTACTCCTCCTTGAGGTACCCCCTGATGGAGCAACACTTTTCTGCTCTGCAGACCGTCAAGAGTGACTCTAGTTCTCCTGTTATGCAAGTATGACTGGATCCATTTCATCATGTTGCCTTGGATTCCACTTCTCCTAAGTTTTGCAATGAGGCCATCTTTCCACACCTTGTCAAAGGCCTGCTTGAAGTCGACCCAGATCGTTAGGACCTTTTTCTTCTCCTGGAAGGCATCTTCTATTGCTTGAGACAAGTAAGTAACTTGGTCTTCTATACTGTAGCATTCTCTAAATCCAGCTTGTTCCGGCACCAGGATCTGCTCAGACTCTAAATACCATTTCAATCTGTGGTTGACTATTCGCTCCATAGTCTTCCCAACACAGCTTGTGAGACTGATTGGCCGGTAACTTGCAGCCTCGGTCTTACATTTCCCTTTCTTTAGTATGGGTATTGTGATGGCTTCTCTCCATACTTGGGGTACCGTTCCTTTCAACCAGCTGTGGTTGAATATCTCAAGCAGTTTTGTCTTTGCTGCTGAGCTCAGATTTACTAGCATTTCGTTGCTGATTTTGTCTGGGCCGGGTGACTTTTGAAACTTAAGCTTGGAAATAGCCTTCTGTAGTTCTCCTAGTGTGATGGGTTCCCTCATTGGGGCAGGAGTATCTGTCTGTCCCATGGTTGCCAGTATTTCTTTTCTTATCTCTCTCTGATGGTCTATGTTAATGGGTAAGTTGCTTTCTGAACTGTATCTTCTAGCAAACAAGTCTGCAGCTTGTTTTCCTCTGAAAAGTTTGCCACCTTCATCCAATGTGATAGTCTGCCTTGGTGAGGAATGCTCTTCATTTAGAGACTTGACTAATCTCCAAAGTTTCCTGCCGTCTTTCTCAAGGTTCAGCGATGCCGTTTTAGTTCTCCAGCTTTTCCGCTTTTCTTCTAGCTTTGTTCTCTGAAACTCTGCTACAGCCTTTTTCCATTTGTTGTGAGTTTCAAGTGAAGGCTGAGACTCTGCGTCCTTTCTAGCCTTGTCCATAGCTTCCTGACGTTCTTGGAGTGTGCTGGACCAGTATGGTATGTAGTTACGCCGGCATCCTTTGGGAATGGTTTCTTTTGCAGCTTGTAGTATGCATCTGTTGAAGTCTTTTACCACTTCATTAATGTCTCTGTTCTGTACCTTGAGGGTAGACAGCAGCGTGTTCACCTGATGCCTGAATAAACCCCAGTTGGCTTTTTTGTAGTTCCATCTTGTAATGGCTGGGCCTGTACTGAGAGTTGCACTCTGGACAGTAAGAAAGATTGGGCGATGGTCGCTTCCCCCTAGTTGGTCTCCTACTTCTCTACTAATAGATCCAGCTATATCTGGTGTGGAGAAGGCAAGATCTGGTGTTGAGGTTGTGTGCCATCCTCTGGAGTAGAAGGTAGGAGTATCTGTGGCATTATTGACTAGGATTAGGGAGTGATCATCTTGCCAAGTTTCAACCTCTTCACCTCTGTGATCCAGATGGTTATAGCCCCAGCTCTGGGAGTGGCTATTAAAGTCTCCAACTGCTATAAAGTTGGTGGCTGGTACCTGTATAGAGCTGAGACTCAGGGGTTTGTTGTTCGGACAGTAATAGTTCAGGAGTTCTATTTCCATCTTGTCTACCTTTATCTGCAGCAGCTGATATTCTGCTCCATCCATGAAGGTTTTCCTTTCGTGTGCAGGAATGTTATTCCTTACAAGAGTAAGTACTCCTCCTTTTCGTCTATCTTGTCTGTCGGATCTGAAGCATTGATATCCCCTTATTTTAAAGGTTTGATCTGCTTTCAAGTGAGTCTCTTGGATACAGCAAACACTGACTTGCTTCTCATACAAGATGTTTTCCAGCTCTGTCTTTTTGCTGTATCCAGCCTGCTTGCTGTTCACTCCCTCTGCATTCCAGTGCATCATGACAAGTGGCACTCTGGGTTTCTCTTTTTCTGTTTTGTTTTGGTCAGTAGTTCTCCTCCGCCGTCTGTTGACTCCACAAGACGGTCTAGAGGGTCCTCCAGTAGCTGAGGGTGGGCTCTGTCGAGGCTCAGAGCCCGGCACTGCACCTGCCTGGTGGAGCTCCACAGGGCGAGCACCAGAACGAGATTTATTTGACGGTGTACTCTCCATAGAAAAAAAAAAAGCGAGTTGCATGATACTGTGGTTTCCGGTGCGCCTTCTGGCCCAGTATCTACGACTTTAGCACCTGTTCAACGGGAGAGTGGGCTCATCCCTAATCTGTTTATGTTCCCAGTAGTAGACTATTCGCAAGCAGCCTGGGGGTGTCACTGCTCTGCGCGGACCTTGTTTACCGAGGCGGCGTCCGAGCTCGTATGGTGAAAATATGGTTGCGTTATCTTCAAAATAGCCCTGTCTTTCCCGTGGCTTTTCTGCCATCCTGCAACTTTGAGTTAGGGAGTTCTGAGCTCCAGTCTCTTTCCCAGGCATTTTATCCTGGCCTGGCACGCATACAGAGGATCCCACTTCTGGTTCTAAGTTAGCAGTTGGGGATAGGTGGGGTAGCACACTGTGCATTCCCCGTCATCCAGGGGGCTCTCCAACTATGCAGAGCTTGCACAATGCTGTGCTCTGGTTCGGGGCTCTCCCAAGGAATCCTCACGTCCTGCACAGAGCCACTTCCCGATACCCACCACCTGCCAACCCTCCATTGTAGAAATCTCCTGCATGCGGCCATCCAGTCAAGAGCCAGTATTAAGTCTGGTGCCCAAGTGATCCCCCCAAGCTCAGTGTGCAATGCTGGGTTCTCATCATGCTGCAACACAGGAGGGATTGTGATGCTCAGCCATCTCTCTCAATTCTGCACCGATAAGTGACATCGGGGACTTAACTTTGCCTCAGTACTGGGAGGCCCCGTTTCCGGGTACACCACACACAGCCAATTGAGGCAACGGTCGCCATGGGCGTGATAGACGACAAACAGTGAAGAATGAGGCAAGAAAGCATTTAACCCATGAAGTGGGGGTGGATTGGTGCAGACCAGAGCATGTACCACTCGCCGGTGGGTTCTGCATCTACACCTATAGGGTTCCACCCACTCCTCAGCCCATTTAGTCTGGCCCCTCACCCAGGACCTGTCCGGCTTGGGTGACCCTGCCAGGAGTAAAACTCCCGCCGGCATAGCTCCCGGGATCATTGAGGCGCTCAAGCTCTCCAACCACGGCAAGGTAGGCTTACATGTGGAGAGACACACATAGTGTTCTCTGTTTTGAGACGTCAAGAGTTAACATGATCATATTTTTCTCTGTTTTGACATGTCAAAAGTTAACTTGATTATATTTTTCTCTGTATTGAGAAGTCAGGAGTTAACATGATCATAATTTGCTCTGTTTTAATAAGTCAAAGAGTTAACATGATCACATTTGGCTCTGTTTTGGAGAAATTTAGCTACTCCTAAGCAAACACTCCATTAAGAGTCACAACTCCTTCTCCTCCTCCTCCTCCTCCTCCCCCCCCCCCCCCCCCCCCGCCCCAGCTTTTGTATGTTGTGAAATCTTTAATGCAGTAATAGCATCTTAAGGCAATCCTTGTTCTGGAATCCTAATAGTGAAAGAAACTGAGGGCAACCCATAAAACACATAGAGAAGAGGACAGGAGACTGCTGTAAGACAAAAAAAGGAGACATTAAAAGAATTTGAACACACTGCAGGACAAACAGAAAAGCTATCTAGTGGCTTACAGTTATTTGTTGCACTGGACACAGCTGTTCTCAAAGCAGATCTTACGAACATAAAGCATACTCAACTAGATTATTAAATGTAACATTGCATTAAGGACAACCAGTATAAGAACATGGCCTAGTTATTGTCTATACATTAAAACAGAATTATTATGTTTTGAGGTCAGTTGGTGAAAAGAAAAACAGTAACAACTCAACAGTTGGTATTGTTATTTTGTTATTATTTCATATACTGTTCAAGATAGTTTGATGTATCCTTTATATCATTCTCACTTGTGATCTTTTAACATCTTTTTTTTAAATATTTAAAATTTTGCTGTTCATTTAGATATCCTAAAGAGGCATGAACAAAAATTGAAGTTCTCATTTAAGATGATATGTGGGTTGAGGTGATAACTGGTTATTGGGAAAGTAGTTATGGAGTTAGTTGATGATACATTTGCCCCAACCCCAAGAACAATTATTTGAAAGAAAAATACTCAACCCACCCCCTTGCTTCAATTGGAAATGTAATGTATTACACTGTAGACTCGATATAATGTTGGATCGCTTTTACCGTGGTCAGAGGTTGGACCCCCAAATGTTGCCAATTGCCCCCTTTTCACATGCATATATTCTTGCTGTATAGCAATAAAAATAAAACGTTTGAGGGAAATCTTTATTTTCAGCATCCAAATTATAAGGTGTGCATGATTAATGCATCTTACATATTTTCACTCATTCAAGCATGATGATAATTGTTGAACTTACATTAGATGTCCTTCATGTTGCCAATTTCTGTCAACATTGATAAATTTACATCAAAATACTGCACAGACTCACCTTTTACGCTGTGCCAAAGTGTGGACCCTGTCCTTCGAATTACATTGGGTCTATAGTGTATTTCACATTTCAGCATTTCTTTAAGAAGCCATAGATCAATATTTCATTTGGTTATATTGTCTGAAACTCTTTCACTTTTCATCTGATGTGTGGGTTTTTCCTTTTTGCCGTAGCAATAAATCCCTTCTTGAACGAAATGTATCTTTTCCAAAATTATTTAATAACATTTGTAAGTTATTTACTGTTTCTGTATCTGCATCTGTTGTACAAGGTTTTTTAATTGCTGTAATCCTGGTCATATGCTCTTACTTGACCAACTGAAATCTATCGCTTCATTTGTTTATTATGTTCTTGATTTTTCTGTTTGTTAGTTTCCATAGTGCATGTGATTTCATTGTTAGAACCATGGGTTTTTTTATTTTCATGATGCTCTTGATTTCTACTGCATTTTCTATTTATGTTGGTCTTATTTGTTTGTCTGCAGTTTTGTTTTTCTTTGTATTAATCTTAACGATCATGGTTTTCTGTTTGCTCTTCTTTGCAACCTTTTTTTCCCCCCTGGTTATCTGGTTATGCCAGCATATGGTTTATTGATTTATTCTTATAAGCGTTTCACATTTGCTCATCCTCAATTGTTTTATTTTTCTGTTTATTCGTTTATGACTCTTGTATTTATACGTGTCGAATAATCACAAATTCTCATCCATGTGCTACTTGATCAACCACCTTTTCTGTACATAATAACTGTTGTACACATTAAGTGTTTATTTATTCATTTTCGTGTGTGCGCGCGAGCAGGTCATGAGTGAAAACAATCAGTGTGTCGTGTGTTTTAGAGTACTTTTTTTCTATGCTGACACACACACGTTTTTTAAGCCAATTGAAATATTGCTATAGCAGGGACACTGATTGTATAAGTGTGTAAGGTCTCAAATCTTTATATTCATTGGTCTGTAAACCTTTGAGGATGTGAGATAGATTAGTATGTGACACTGTGCCACAACAAAATCAGTCATCTTGATATTTTTTTTTAGAATCTTTAGTAGATATTCAGGATGATTTTCCTTTGTGCTTCTTACAGAGCATGTAACCACTACTGCAGCTGTTCCCCTTGCAGGAAGACCACCAAAGTTTACCATGCTCCTGCAACAGTGGTTTTTATATGTAGGATTGTGCATATTTAGAGCAAAGCACTTTTCTTTCTATATCAAGTTTTGAGAACTCTAAAGCACAGTTGTGTTACTATACTTGTGTGTTTTGAGAACTCTAAAGCACAGTTGTGTTACTATACTTGTGTGTTTTGAGAACTCTAAAGCACAGTTGTGTTACTATACTTGTGTGTTTTGAGAACTCTAAAGCACAGTTGTGTTACTATACTTGTGTGTTTTGAGAACTCTAAAGCACAGTTGTGTTACTATACTTGTGTGTTTTGAGAACTCTAAAGCACAGTTGTGTTACTATACTTGTTTGGCTCATATGTGTATGAAAAATGATTAGCAGATAAGTTTACACTAAAATGTTTGCCACATTTTTACACACGAAAAATGGTTGGCACGTTGGCATCACATTTCTCACGTGGTAAAATGTTATGTTGAACAGTCCTTATGTTTACGCATTTGAAAGTGAAAAAAAAAAAGAATTTACATTAGTGACCAAGCCTCACTTCTCACATAAGCAATATAACATTGAGGTGATGATTCATGTTCACAAAATAGTAGCTTCAGAGTCTACAAATGTTAGTCAGCTTCCACAAGAGTAGGAACTATCATCATGTGCTGGAATTTTGTTTCGTTATAGAAAGTGATGCCCCACGTAGTTTTGGGGGGGGGGGGGGGGGTGTCTCTGGGGAGACAAAGATTGAATAGAACTCCTGCTCCCTCAGGCACGTCGTACAAGGTGATTAATACGAAGTTGTACGTGGGGCTGGCAACCTCACCATGTAATACAAATTGCTACAAAAACCACCAATACAAGAGCATATGAATGCTTGATGCAGGCTTCCTACAAGGGGAACAACCAGCTTGGTGGCTCTATGCTCTGTAGGGAGTAAAAAGGAAAATGGTGACGGCGGGGCTTATGGATGAAGGAAGATGATGACAGAAGGTTACGGCGGGGCTTATGGATGAAGGAAGACGTGTTGAAAAGTATTACATGTAAGTACCATTGATATTGATTTATAAGTATACGGCTGTGACAATGGGTTACCTATATTTAATTTTTACACGTATTTCTTCACAATACCATTATGTTTTATTTATTAGATATTTGCTGTGGATGCCTTTTTGAAACTAGCAATGATTTGTTGTTATTTTGTTTTTTTTGTTTTTGTTTTCTACAAACTCATGCACCAAGTAAGTTGCCTTGAAAATATTTTGAATAAGTTGCCTTGGAAATATTTTTGTACACTTCTTAAAGTTCTTTAACCAAAGATGTGTCCTCTGTGATTGATGGAAAGAAGTAGTTGCTTTTTTTTTTTTTTTTTGGAAAAACAGCTTATTGCCTGAAATGAGCATGTGTCTTCTGTTGTTGGAATGTTCTATTTAATTTGTTCTTTTTAGAGAGAGAGAGAGAGAGAGAGAGAAACTCCATTTTGGTTGTGTTTATTTAATTTTTTCCACATTGTTGTTGAACAAAGATTGCCTTTGTTCAATTGTGTTTCAATAGAGAGAGAGAGACAGTGATGTATTGGCTGTGTTTGTAAACCTAGTGAATAGTGAAACACATATTTTCCCCTTGCCCCCACCAGACACCATCCACTTTGCCCCACCCCCTCCCA
>JAMPIV010014578.1:0-14099 GCA_024509875.1 Oreohelix idahoensis
AGTGAACCCATCATGTCACAGGTCCGAGGCCAGATCATTTTACTTGGCCAATTTGACCGAATGTTGCTCGTCCAATCTGGATTCAAATGGCACGGTCAGTTCAATCATTATAACCTGATGCGATGACGAAGAATGCTGCACTATGTCTGGCCGTCTTCGAGATTTTCTGGTACTCTCTGGATATGCCTCTAGCCCAAGTAGGTCTACCGTCATCTCCAAGTCATTTGCACAGTCAAGAAGAGATGGTAAACTGCTAGTACAAAGTCAGAGAAGCAGTCGTTAGTGATAAACACAACGATAAGGATGTAATACGATTTCATTGACATACTTTTCGTCATTTACGAAAATGTCTTCTTACTACCAAGAGATGTTTGACCTGTCAGACACTAAATTTATTGATGTCTGTTGATTTTTACTGTTGTGTGTACTAAATGTTGGTAAATGTAATGAGACGCTGCTGGCTGTCAAGCATCCTCACATAAAAAAGCATAATCACGAAGCCTGAACACACTGGATCCACCTCGACACGTTTTAATCAACCATGTTATTAGAAGCAGAAAAACAGAAAAGAGGAAGTTAGCATAAGAGCAAGTAACTTTAGTAAGAAACAAAGTAACCATGCAGACATATATACAAACGACCCCATCAACAATGTCATAACATGGATACGTTGATTGTCGGCTTATTTGATACAGACCAGGGTTTCTCAACCGAGGTTCTACAGTACCCTAGGAATCCCGAGAGATGTCGCTAGAGGTTCCGTGAGAGATTGGGAATGTAAAAATAAAGATAAATTTTCTAGCGTGCCAATGTTAGCGCACGCAGTAGTGGACAGTGACTGCCAATGTTAGCGCACGCAGTGGTGGACAGTGACTGCCAATGTTAGCGCACGAAGTGGTGGACAGTGACTGCCAATGTTAGCGCACGCAGTGGTGGACAGTGAGTGCCAATGTTAGCGCACGTAGTGGTGGACAGTGACTGCTAATGTTAGCGCACGTAGTGGTGGACAGTGACTGCTAATGTTAGCGCACGCAGTGGTGGACAGTGACTGCCAATGTTAGCGCACGCAGTGGTGGACAGTGACAGCCAATGTTAGCACACGCAGTGGTGGACAGTGACTGCCAATGTTAGCGCACGCAGTGGTGGAGATTGACTGCCAATGTTAGCGCACGCAGTGGTGGACAGTGACTGCTAATGTTAGCGCATGCAGTGGTGGACAGTGACTGCCAATGTTAGCGCACGCAGTGGTGGACAGTGACTGTTAATGTTAGCGCACGCAGTGGTGGACAGTGACTGCCAATGTTAGCGCACGCAGTGGTGGACAGTGACTGCCAATGTTAGCGCACGCAGTGGTGGACAGTGACTGCCAATGTTAGCGCACGCAGTGGTGGACAGTGACTGCTAATGTTAGCGCCCGCAGTGGTGGACAATGACTGCCAATGTTAGCGCACGTAGTGGTGGACAGTGACTGCCAATGTTAGCGCACGCAGTGGTGGACAGTGACTGCCAATGTTAGCGCACGCAGTGGTGGACAGTGACTGCTAATGTTAGCGCCCGCAGTGGTGGACAATGACTGCCAATGTTAGCGCACGCAGTGGTGGACAGTGACAGCCAATGTTAGCGCACGCAGTGGTGGACAGTGACTGCCAATGTTAGCGCACGCAGTGGTGGACAGTGACTGCCAATGTTACCGCACGCAGTGGTGGACAGTGACTGCCAATTTTAGCGCACGCAGTGGTGGACAGTGACTGAGCAGGCTCTATTTTTATTCTTATTGCTTTGGCCTGTAGTTTTTAGCAGCTTTACAATTCAACATCGCAATACATTTTCGTGTAGTAACTAACAAAATTAAAATTAATTTACAACCTTTATTTAAATTACATGCATCGTGCCTGCCGCAGGCACATTACATTACATTTTGGCTTTAACCAGTTTTAAAGGAAGGTTTGCTTAAAAGTCATTTTTAGTTTTAAATATGGAAGAAGCGAGCCGTTCTGGTGTAATGGTTACCACATTGCGCTGGCGATCAGGCGTTCAGTGTTCAAGCCCTAGCGTAGGCTGAAGGAGTGTCATCGACCGGGATTTTGTCTGAATTACCTGAACGGCTCCTGAGATAAACCCACTGTGTATGGGAAGGAGCGAAGCGCCTGACCGGATTGGAAGGACAGTCCACAGGCTCCGCAGCCTAGCAATGACATGTCATTGGGCCGAAAGGCTGAAATCCCAAGTGCCGCTCGTTAAGGAAAAAAGTGGTAAAGACTACTATTGCAGATTCCGTATTTAATTAGCAACTTACAGAGTAGAAATTTGTGATCAGACTTTTAGGCCCACTTGAATAGAGTTAAAAAAAATTAAGTAGGAAATTAAAAAAAGGAGAAACTGAAGTTTCTTCTACATACACAACTAACATGGCATTAGAGATGATATTCTTTGAGAGGAGGAGGAACCACGCAAAAAGAGTAGGCTAGCAAGTTAACAAAAAGTAACAGATACACAGAAAAAGATCATTATCTACAGCTAAACAGCGCTGTCAATTATTGGATTACTAGCAATAACCCGTACCCGTCAACTTTGACAGGTTATTAATTATAGTGTTGTTTCTGTTACATGTATTACAGACGGTACTCTCATTACTGTGGTCATTTCATTGCAGGCGACCGTCAATAGATATATGTAGTGAAAATTATATGAATGTATTATATATGAAGACATGGAGTACGATAAACAGTTGAGTAAAGAAATTTGTAAAAACAAAAAACAAATGTCTTTACTCAACTGTCTTTTCCTATGCTGTTTAATAATATTCCATAAACACCTGACAAAAAAATGTTGCCAAAACAATTTCCCACATAAAGTCAAATTTTGGACGTCTTCCTGGTGCCATTACTTCCTTAGAGAAGTCAGCAGTCCTATTAGTGGATCAGATAGATTTGATGAAGAAAATCGTTAATGACTTGGACATTGTGAATGGAGACGTGTGTAAAGCTGTGCGAAAGATAATTGAGCAAGTTTCCAAATTACAAATATATTAAGTATGAAAATCTGTGCTTGATTTCAAATGTGTTAACTTTTCCATTGTTGAATTTTAAGAGGACTTAGAACCGGTTCAAACTGTTAACTTCAAGTATGCTCCTGTCGTATGGTGTATATTGGGGCAACTGCAACAGTAGTTTTCGCCCGAAATAGCCTATGAAATATTATGAAGAAGTTCTCCAGAAAATTGGCTCGTTAAGAAAGAATAGAGACCTATTCGGGATAAGGGCAAGAAGAAGAAAATGCGAATGCTTTACACTTGATAGTGTTTTCTATTGAATGATGTAAAGAGTTATGTTTCCCCACTACCTTAGCTTCTGCCCTTAGATCCCGTAACAGAATAAGCCAGCAACCTCATCTGTAAGTAAATATTTAACACCGACAGAATGAGTGATACATTAACGAAGATCAAACGATTATTGGGTTTATTAATTAAATATCTACACATATAGGGTAAATAGTAATTAGAACGTGATGATGGTGAATGACGATTCACACAAAAACACACAGATGAGATATTAATATTGTAGTTGGTTAACTAGAAGAATAAACTTAATGTGAAGTGAAATGATGATATGATATAATATTTGCTACCAAAATTATGAGTATTCTACACAGTCCATGTGTCTATAAATGCTTTACCCGGGTAGGATGATTGACATGTATGCATAGAATGTTCAATGTAGTTATAGGTTAAGTTGAGTGGGTTATCTCTAAGACGAGGACGTTCTGATGAGAACTGTTGTGGTACTGCGAACGTTGACGATATACAGTCTGTTAATGTTTACAATATCTCTGTAGCGTTGATAAAAAGTTGACAGTTGTCGTATGAACAATGTCTGTTTTCTAATCTCCGAACGGTACTGGCCAGACTGGAGATCTTCACCTAATGATCTTGATATGAAAGTGATCAACTTGAGTATGTACGCTGGATTCTTAAGATACACTCTGGAGTACACTGCACTGGCTATCTGTATATCCGGCTCAACATGTGACTATGGAGTCTGTTTCATAAAATGCGCTTAGGAGTGCGTGGCACTTGATATAAATATGAGAATCAACTTGTAAATATAGAATCTTGATACTCAAAATGCGCTCTTGTGAGTTGAACTTGATATTTGAATATGTAATCAACTTGTGAATATGGAATCTTGATTCTCAAAGTGCGCTCTTGATAAAAGGTGAATAAAAATGTTGTGACCACCTTATAAACTTGGTCGAGAATTCTTCCTTCTTAACTGATAAAGTTAAGGATGTCCTAAAGGCGAATTCTGTTATACAGATGTACACTGTGCTTGTTTTTTTCTGGTTAGACGTTCTTCATGTAATATGTTAACTCAGACTTCTGTTGGACTACTTTTTTGGTTTTGCGAATTCCTAGTATAAATTCCAGATATATTTAAATTAAATATCCACACAGGAATTAATATGTCTAATAAGGCTAGTCGTCTGGAATATGTTCTACACCACGCTGTACTGAAACTGTACTGATCTCTGATGAACGCTGCAGTACATTATATTCCTAAATCACCCATATGTTCCAAAATCTTGCCTGTGACTTGAAACCCCACCTCTAAACCAATACCAAGGCATCCATTCTGTGGCTCAGACCTTGGATCTCTCTTGCTCCTGTCAGTCTAAAAGCGGGTTGACTATTCGCCACAAACTTGCAATGCCGTGCGGAATGGCGAACCGAGGATTGACAACTGGTTGGCCAATGCAAAAATAACACCTGCCCTCTAACTGTCACAAAGCCCTCCTTATCAACTTTGTTTTCCCATGCATGTTGCGACACTTTAATATCCCTGGTTCATGTCTAAGATCCCTATCCTTCTACCGTCGACTACTATCTGGAAACAAAGGTGGTAGTCCGTGTCATGGGACTTTTTATCTCCCACGCCTGGAGTCTATTGTTTACGTGCGTCCATTGTATTGTTTGCGATGACCGTAGTTTGTTTAAACAGCGGTTTAGCCATGAATAGATTAGCATGTGGTGTCAGCCACGTGTGTTCCAAAACAACCAATACTTCATGGTGGTATGTCTGACGATATCTGCAAAGAGGCCTACGTATCAAAAGAAATCGTTCTATAGCCATTTGTGTTTCCCAAGATTATGATGAAACAAGATGTATTTTGTGGGATACTGAATCAAAGGAGCGTTAAGTTACACTTTAGATACAAGTCGCGAGTAATAAAGGTTACAGTTTAAAGTCCAGTCGTGATTACAGATTACTTGAACAATGATAAAAGAGAAAATGTGGCTGAAAATTAAAGAAAAGAGAGATGATGGGAAAAGAGCGATACGACTTGGCGCTCGTTGATCACAGCTCCTTTGAAACGGATTGAAATGGTATGACAAAGTCACAAATGTGGAACTAATGACAAGAGCCAGACAAGTGCCGGTGGAACAAGAGTTGAGAAGAAGACGCTAGCGATGGATAGGACACACATTGTGGAAGCCTTTTGATATCATTACAAGGCAGTCCTTGTTCTGATATTCCCAGGGAAAGAGACGCAGAGGTAGACAAAAATGCACACGGAGAAGAGAACTAGATACAGAAGTGAACATGATGAGGATAACATGGACAGATATTGAGCGGATGGCATGTTACAGGAGGACTACGTGCTAACTATGACATAGTTTCACTACTGATATAACTATAATCGAGTTAACTGGGACAAATGTGTAATACTGACAGAACTATAGACGTGCTTACTGGGACATACTTTTCTTACTGACAGAACTATAGACGTGCTTACTGGGACATACTTGTCTTACTGACAGAACTATAGACGTGCTTACTGGGACATACTTGTCTTACTGACAGAACTATAGACGTGCTTACTGGGACATACTTGTCTTACTGACAGAACTAGAGATGGGCTGACGGGAGCAGAACTGCAACGCTGTCAGAAAGGCTTTTTGAGGTTTCTAATATATACCATTGCGCTATGAGAATGATTGTTGAAAACTTTAACTACGACAATAAATAGATTTCTAACAAATAAGCTGTCAAGTAAACAAAAACCACACATCAAACCCAACTCTGACAAGTGACTGCATAGATTACAGTTATATAACTACGTGTAGAAAAAGAAAGCAGACATTCCACCAACAACGAACCAAAAGCGTAAAAACGAGAGACAGTTTATTACTGACATATCAAATAAAACAACACAGTCAAACAATAAACAATCCAAAGGAAGCATTACTTATTGCAGTTTTAGACAAAGTCATAAATCAGCAGGAGTTAAGGAAGACAACACTATCGGTAGACACAAGAGGAAACGAAAAACACACATGGATCTTCATTTCAGCTAGTAGTACTTGAACGACACGTCGGCGGGAGCCGCGCTGGTTTAATGGTTATCACATTGCGCTGGCGATCAGGTGTTCACGGTTCACGCCCGGGCGTGGGCATTTGAAGGGGTGTAATCGACCGGGATTTTGATTGAATAACGTGAACGGCTCCTGAGATAAACCCTCTGTGGATGGAAAGGAGAGAAGCTCCTGACCGGGTTGGAAGGAAAGTCCACAGGCTCCCCAGCCTCGCAATGACATGTCATTGGGGCTGAAAACCCAAGTGCCGCTGGTTTAAAAAAAAAAAAATAAGAAAAAAACTAGCAATAATAGATACAGAGGTAAAATCATTATCAATAAATAAATATATGGATTGAACAAGCAGCAACACTCGAATAAACTTACGACGTAACGGACAGGCAGCCAGCTAGCGGTCCTTCACAGAAAAGGACGTTTTCACAACTAATATAAAGGGGCCTCCCACCCCGCCCCCCCAACCCCCTCCCCCCCCACAAAATTAAGTAAAAGAAGGACAGACATAACTGTCCAGCTGTCAAAATGTTCTAAAAATGTACACAATATACCCCGACTTATAACCGAGAGATCACACCTCTTGTCAGGTTTTAACCGTTATGTCGAATCTCAGAAATAACTGACACCAAAAAAAAAAAACTTAACCATGTGATACTTTAAACAGTATGGATAGAGAAGTTAAGGGAATGCATCTTATTTACTTCCAAAGGGGAACAATTTAACTATTAACAAATATCGAAATAAAAAATATATTTTCATTATTTATTTAATTTTATCAATTCATTGTACAAAATTATATAAGGCATAAAAGACTCACTTATTTTTATCAGTACACTTTTTAAATTGTTAACATGTTATTTTGTGTCTCATTGTTAGAGTAAAAACACTTTCAATAATATGGAATTTTATGTACATGTTAAAGTAGTGATTTAATACGAATGCCACTTTCAAGGATACAGTAATTAAGTTATTTCCAGTGCACACCAAGATGTTTCATCGTGTAATAATGCTTTTATATATCACCTCTCGGCGTTTTGGCTAAGATCAACTGTGTTGGTGCAGATCTCAGCCAGGGCCGAGATCAAACACATTTTACAAACCTTACTTTAAGCCCCAGAAGGGGTATTCAAAAAAAAAAGCTAACTACGGCAATCTTTTAAACTCATTTTTCTACTTAGTCTTTCCTCTTCTACCCGTGCGGCTGTAGTGAATAAGTGGTACGGCGTCCGCCTCTGCTTATAAAGGAACAAGGTTCGGTTTCCAGTACAAGAAATACATTTGATGGAATTTTTTTTAGAACTAGGTCCCAATCATGCCATACACTCCCCTGGATAGTAAGATTGGATGCCTGCCCTTCAAGGATAAAGGAACAAATAGTAGGTTCCGAGTACAAGATACAAATCAATTGGCAATTGGAAATCGTAAAAAGTAGGCCATACGGCAGCTGCCCTGTGTGGCAGCGCTGGTTATCTATTGGTTGCTGCCCACAGCCTTTGTTTACCCAGGATCTTTTACCTCAAGCGCTGGTGATTGACTTTACGGTTGTCGACTGTTTACACAACACATATTGAGTGACAACATAATACTATGTAGAAGCTTCATACAACATGGGAACGCCGCCTTCAACTAGAACACATGTTTATTTACACTTTGTAGAACAATGCCGTCGGCGGGACCTCCAACAATCTAGGTCCGGCCGACTCTTCCCTCTTTAACGATATATTAACTCCCTTACAACCATGTATTAAGAATTGCGCTGTCTTGTGTCTATTGTCTCTTTGTGTGTTACTACTGCCTATGTCCTTTGCTTCTTTCGTATAGTTCTCATATTATGGTTATTACTACTGGTTAAGGTTCAGGTTATTAAGATAGTTACCGGACAACTCCAGGGTATGTTACTTTTCCTGACTCTATATGGCCGCTATCTTGGCACACATATCCAACACATCAAATTGTCATGACTAATTCACTCTACGTGCCCCCTTTTTCAGAATAGAGCTTAACCGATCCTTCCTTCTTGTGCCTTGTCGGGACTCATCAATCTATCTATATGTTGAGGCTTATGTCTACACAATCCGGACCCTGGATATCTAAGAAACGAAACAAAGTCTCCTCTAACGTATGATCGCCTTCAACATGGCTGCCCTCTTTCTTTCTGGTAGTTCTGAGAAGCGTGCCTAACTTTTCTTTTCTGTTTTGACCCTTCCTATGCGCATCATTTCTGCACATCCCTTTTTTTTTACCCCGTCTATACCAACTCATGTTAGACTTCTCATTCTTCCTTTCCTTACTGCCACATCTATCTCCTTAACCCCCAAATAATTTATTTAACAAGAGGAGAAACATTTTTTTTTCACATCTGCGTCAGCAGTATACTTTTTTCGTTATATATTTCAACATACCTAGCATTGAGCCGTTTCCTTCCTTAAACAAATCACTAATTTTCATCCCCCTGATAGACATACTATCACTACTCAACACAATTATTATTATGCTGGGAACACTCTTGTCTCTTCCCTTTAGAAATAATTACATTCATCTACATCTCATTCTATCACATTCTCGTACTGAAGAACAATTTATATGTGTCCATCTCTTTCATTCATAATCGAACCAAGTTTATTTCCAGACAATCCTTCATTCATCTCTGCTATCTCACACCAACATCCTCTTGCCATCCATTTTAATGCATCCCATTTTTTTTTCGTCTACATAGGACCTGCTCTGTGTCCTGTCGTGCTATGTACACTTTACATGTCTGTGTGAGCCCTTCAGTCGCCGTAGTCTCATTCTAATGTTGTCCCCCTGTTCTGTCTATCCCTCGTCAACTAGACTTATGTCCTTGGTATCCTACGAGGAAATACTTCAAATTCCGTACGTCTTCCTGTCCTGTCTATCCCTCCTTAACTAGACTTATGTCCGTGGTCACCTAAGAGGAAATACTTCAAATACCTTACATCTTCCTGTCCTGTCTATCCCTCCTTAACTAGACTTATGTCCGTGGTAACCTAAGAGGAAACACTTCAAATTCCTTACGTCTTCCTGTCCTGTCTATCCCTTCGTAACTAGACTTATGTCTTTGGTCTCCTACGAAAAAATACTTCAAATTACTTACGTCTTCCTGTCCTGTCTATCCCTCCTTAACTAGACTTATGTCCTTGGTCTCCTACGAGGAAATACTTCAAATTCCTTACGTCTTCCTGTCCTGTCTATCCCTCCTTAACTAGACTTATGTCCGTGGTCACCTACGAGGAAATACTTCAAATTCCTTACGTCTTCCTGTCCTGTCTATCCCTTCTTAACTAGACTTATGTCCTTGGTCTCCTACGCGGAAATACTTCAAATTTCTTACGTCTTCCTGTCCTGTCTATCCCTTCTTAACTAGACTTATGTCCTTGGTCTCCTCCGAGGAAATACTTCAAATTACTAACGTCTTCCTGTCCTGTCTATCCCTCCTTAACTAGACTTATGTCCTTGGTCTCCTACGAGGAAATACTTCAAATTCCTTACGTCTTCCTGTCCTGTCTATCCCTTCTTAACTAGACTTATGTCCTTGGTCTCCTACCAGGAAATACTTCAAATTACTTACGTCTTCCCGTCCTGTCTATCCCTCCTTAACTAGACTTATGTCCGTGGTCAGCTAAGAGGAAATACTTCAAATTCCTTACGGCTTCCTGTCCTAACCAATTTCGTCCCACTAGCAGTGCTGGAAAACATGCCAGAAATTCCATAAGATAAGATCAAAAACTGGACGTGATCAAGCGGCATGAAAGTGGTCTGTCAACTGTCATGAATGGAGTTCATTGCATTAACGTGAAAACACTTTATGCACCAGTAGAGATAACAAGGAAATAATCAAGCATAGTATTACATTCAGCACACAATTATGTGCTGCTACTTGCGCCTACATGAGTGTAGCGGGAGGTTATTTAAATTTATTTATTATGTAAGAGTATGCCAGTAAAGAGTTCTGACCTTACAAGTAATACCACAGTCTTAGAAATAATCACTGGTGTATTGTTATCATAACAATAGTCAGACTGTGAAAACCCTGGCCCAGTTGATAAGAAGTAGTACCAGGATTTAAGGTGTCTCCTCCCTGTGACTATCTTATGATTACTTATATGCTAGGGGATAAGTAAAATGTACATTCACTGAACCCACAAAATGGAAGAAGTGAATAAATCCTCAGGTACAGTTAAAATAGTTTAATAATTGCACTATTATTCTATTTCTACTAGTTGGAAAAGAGTATATACATATATATAAAAATATTCACACAATTACTATTATTGTCTGTTTAGACTTCAAGATCTTAAATAATAAAGTTACTGAAATCACTGTTATTAGTCCTTTGAATTTAAGGATAACTGTCATCAGTTGACTGAGTTTATGTATGGTTACTTATTGGTTTCAACTATTGGCTGTTTCACATGTATAGGTGGTCAGTGTCAAACAGGACACTTATCATTCCAACTTGATACTGCTGAAACTGTCCTTTGCTGATATCAGACTTGGTAGGCCCAACAGTAGGGATGCCAATGACCAGTTGAAGTTCACTCTTTGGGGTCCTGCACTTTTGTGGGATTGCCTCGGATGAACTGCACCGGCTTCTGATACTGGACAGTCTGGTTTGAGTTATTTCATGGAACCCTCAGACTTCAGATACTGGACTTAAAAATGTTTCTGGCGATCCGCTCACAATTCATGGGTCGTAGCGAAACTCTGCCTCCAGTCTGTCTGAACCCTCTTTCGTTGTCTCTAGCTCAGTTTACCGATACGCTTTAAATACGTATAGCGCGGACGTATCGGAGAGTACCGACGTCACAGCTTAAACCTAAGCCTGAAAAATCCTTCCCGAACAGTGATTTCGGCCGAACTGTGCGTCGACTGAAATTTTGCCTTTATCATTCTCGGCATATATAATATCCATATAGTTCCATCTTATCTAGTTTTATACAGCTGATAAAACTCTATCTTCCTATCCATGTAATTTCCCAAACTGTTATTTGTTGATTTTAATATTTAGAACAGAAGTGGGTTTACATGCTTTTTAGCGTAACTGTGGGCAGCCGAAATACGCATATATCTCCGTAAATGAGAACTTCCTACCGTTCCATCTTATATGCAGTTATACACCACCCTTCCCTGTACTGAAATGTAAAATCCTTTTCATACGGATTCCCTTCTGTTTTTATTTATCGTTGGCGATTTCCTCTGTCCGATACACATTTCGCTGATACGCCGCCATTTTGAAAGCGGTCGTTCGATCGTAGACGGGTTTATAAATCTAACTGATCCCGTTTGCAATGACTTGAAACCAATTTTGCGACATAGGTCCCCCATATTTTAAGCTGGATGATATCTAGCTTAACTATTGGGTACAAGACAATTGCAAATCGACCATTCCGAGGTTAGTTTTCCTTCCTTCTATCCTCCTCAAGCTCTGTGGGATGGCGACTAAGAAAATCTGCGCCCACATTCTGTTTTCCAATAATATATTCATCCTTTACTATCTCTCTCCTTCCGGTTCGGCTTTTCATCCAGGCTCTTACTGCTGGTGAAACGGGGTCGGTAGGTTTCCCATGAAGTTTACCGCCCTCTTTTCGATGATAGTTGGATGTGGTTTTCCCTCGCAAATCCGTAGGTTTTTGATTTTCGCTACATGATTTGTTCCTTTTTTCCAGCGCATGGGGTTCAGACTGCAATTGAACCTGTGTGGGATGTTTCCTTTCCCCTCCCGTGCAAATCTCGGGAGTACCCCTGATTGCTGGTTTGCTTGTAGATTTTTGATGAAGACTCTTCCGTCGACTTTCTGAATCTACATAGGTGCACTCTGGACAGGAATTTACATACTGATTTATGTCTTCCGTAATACCTGGCCAGTAGAACTGGGTGGCTATTCTTTGTTTTGTGGCACCATTACCCAGGTGTTCACTCAAAGTTGATATGTGTCCCCAGCCTATAACCTTATTCCTATAGGTGGATGGTACAATGATTTGACCATGACTTTTCGTCCCTCTTCCAGCTTTCCTGTACAAGAGTCCATGTTCCATATAGAAATGTCCTTTCCTTGGAGCTTTATGTGTTTTTGATAATTTGCCAAAAAAAGGCTTCAACGTGCTGTCTGCTTCTTGAGCCCGTTTCATTTCAGTTGAATGAAATTTTACGTTGGTGTCCCTCTCTATGTTCCTGGAGTCAGCCTTGCTCTGGATTCCTGCCATAACCATAGGTTTTACAGGGTCTCCTAAGAAAACATATTTACGCCCCAACATTAGGGGGTAAAAGGGATCATCTATCACAGCTGCATTTATCTCCCCTTCCACATAGCGACAACTGACATGAATCTTTGCTATGGGTAAAGTAAGGGGTGATGTTCCTTTTAGTGGCCCTTGAATCTCTACTGTTTCTGTGGTGATTTGTTCAGGGCACACCAGAGATGCACACACGACTGCGTCATAGGACAAACCTGTGTCATACATTCCTGTGACTTGTTTGCCATTCACAGTCACTATCTCCTGGGTAGGTGGGTGATGGAGGCTATTCTGACTCACAGTCAGTTCCTTCCTAACAGAAGTCCTCACCTGTAGACATGCAGCATGATGAAGGGGTTTTTTCCTCCCACATTCATCAGTGTTGTGGTTGCTCATCTTACAAAATTTGCACCACTTATCTCCCTGTTTGTAGGGTTTTTTTTTCTGAGTCTGAGGGTTCTTGTCCTTATTTTCAAATCTTTGCTTGTATCTATATGGTTGATCCATCTGGTCAAAATCGGTATTCTGCGGTGGTGGCTTATAGCCTTCTACCTGCTTTCTTTTTGTTCCTACCAATTCAGCTTGAGCTGCTTGGTATCTCTCTGCACATTTCAAAATGTCTTCCAGCCTCTCTGCTCCTTGTTCCATAAGGAATTTCCTCATTTCTTGAGACATGGAATCTTTCACTTGTTCTAACATAACCATTTCTTTCAGATCCTCGTAGGTTTTCTGATACTTACCTAAACTACTCCATTTCAACAAATACGTTTCTAGCCTAGCTGAGAACTGGTTATATGTTTCTCCAGGTAGAGGTTTAGAAGTTCTAAATTTCTTCCTATATGCCTCAGAGTTCTTTTCATACCGGATCAGTAAGGCTTGCTTTAGTATTTCATAATTTTCCTGATCTTCTTTGGGGAGTTTCAGAAACACATCATATGCAATACCTCGCAATCCCTGAGATAACTTTAAACTCCATTTCTCCTTTTCCAGTCCATATGTAGAGGCTAGCCTTTCATACCTATCCAGGTACGACTCAATTGCGTCCTCCTTTTCAACAAATGGCTCTAGGTGGAAGTTCATGGCCCCATTTGCTGTGTTCTGAAAAGAGCTATTCGCAGAATGAGGTGAGCTATTACCATGGGTGATAGTCCCAGCCTGAAGTTCAAGATCAAGCTGTCTCATTTTCAGCTCATGGTCTCTCTCTGCTTGTAACCTCCTTTCTTCTCTCTCAGCTTCTAATTTCTTGGCTTCTCTCTCTGCTTCTAATTCTAATTTCTTGGCTTCTCTCTCTGCTTCTAATTCTAATTTCTTGGCTTCTCTCTCCGCTTCTAATTTCTTTGTTTCTCTCTCTGCTTCTAATTGCTTTGCTTCTCTCTCGGTGTACTTTTCACATTCCGTCGTGACATACCGGATCAGAGCGTCACCATCCATGCCAAGCTCTTTTCCCACCTGCAGTGTAGCAGACCTAAATTTTACTG
>JAMPIV010014579.1:0-52831 GCA_024509875.1 Oreohelix idahoensis
GCTCTCCTTTCCTCTGAGCTGGTTCTTGTTATGCCTCGCAACAGGTCGTTATATTCCTGGGCTTCTTATTATTGCCAAGACGTGTCTTCTGCCCTTTGCTTATTCTTCCGTGCATCGCTCCATCTTTTACCTCTCCAATATTTCTAAACTTTCTGGTCTTCAACATCATCCTACTTCCACCTATCCACTTGGCCGCACAGCTCTCCGCATCTGCTCTCCTTTCCGTGAAGCTTGGTCGCTCATACGGTTGTAGTATCAACGTTGCTTTTTTGCCTCTGAAAAAGACTGGGCCACGAAGTTGTATATTCTTGCTCTCTGTTCCTCTTTTGCTCTTTGTATTTTCCTTGCTTGATGCGCTGACAAGTTTTACTTGTATATACTTTCCTCTTGTTAGCTTGTTGCATGGTGCAGTCATTTTTGGTAAATTTCGACGCGGTGTTCGCCCAGAAAAAGGCGCTCGTTTTAGTATAGTGCTGTCTTCGAATGGAAATGTTGAATGAATGACCTGAAAATGGTATGAACGTAAAAAAAAAAAAAAAAAAAAAAAAAAAAACGTACGCGAAACACGCTAATTTATAGCCCACGGCTGTCGGATTGTTTCACGCAAGATGGCCGACGCCATAGTAACAGACGATTGGCGGTAGCTTATGCACGGGTGATAACGAGAGCGTTCCTTTACGGTATGGCTTGACATACAATTATGTGTTTGTAATCGTGGTATCGCACTGGCTGGCCAACAACCAAAACGCACAAGGAAATAAGTGGTTTGAAAATAAGTGAAAAGACCACCATGCCAGGGGGGTAGCGACGGTAAGTTATGTAGAAGTGAAATAGTGCTAGCAACAGGCACCTCAGGTTGGCAGAATGGACAAACTCAGCTCATCAGGCCAAAATTTGCAACCGAGGTGGAGGTGTGTTCAATATTCCCAACGCAGGCAGGAAATGCAGGCTTGGGAAGGAAAAAAAAAAAAAAAAAACGAACCCCTTCCGTGAGGAGGGTGACACGACGTGGGCGGGAATGTGTACAGATTTTCGTGTTGGCCCATAAAAACACCTAATAATCATGTTTTTATTGAGACATTGTTGTGGGGGTTTACTTTGTTACTCAGCAAGGCCAAACCCTGCCCCCACCGTCCCTTGTGAATGTAGGAAAAGTTAACAGAAGACGAACTAGAGTTGATTATTATTCGTAACAATACATCATAACGGTGACAGAAAACTAGCACAGCACACATTCTTAGAGGAATATCTCGTTCCATCGGGATGTGTGTACTGGATATCCATAGGGGAGGAAAAAAAATTCTGTCCAAAACTGTGTTGTGTTGTGTGGGTGATTAAAATACAATACTATTCGAACTCTTATGTGAACAACAATAGGCGTTAATTGAGAAAATTGTGTGGTCCTAAAAAGGACCGTTATTGTCGGGCACAGTGATGAATTCAATTAGGCTCGCTCTCCGCGGATGCGTCTTGCCAACTGAATATCCTTTGGCATTATTGTCACACGCTTGGCGTGGATGGCGCACAGGTTGGTGTCCTCAAAAAGACCAACAAGGTATGCCTCGCTAGCCTCCTGTAGGGCCATGACAGCTGAACTCTGGAAACGTAGATCCGTCTTGAAGTCTTGTGCGATTTCTCGAACCAAGCGTTGGAAGGGCAATTTGCGGATGAGAAGCTCAGTGCTCTTCTGATAACGTCGGATCTCTCGGAGAGCGACGGTACCGGGCCTGTAACGATGGGGCTTCTTAACGCCACCGGTGGCTGGGGCCGACTTTCTAGCAGCCTTGGTGGCCAGCTGTTTACGTGGAGCTTTGCCTCCTGTTGATTTACGAGCAGTCTGCTTGGTACGTGCCATTGTGTTTGACGATTGCGCGCGAAATTTGCAAAGTCTGTTGATATCGAAGAATGTGACAAGAAACAACAAAAAAATTGGTTGTCAGCCAGTTATATGTGCCTGCAGTCCTCGCTGATTGGAAGAAGAATTTGGCTGTCGATGCCGCCTATTTAATCGTGGTTCGGCAATTCGTTTTATAGAAGCTGTGCCCTTTTGCAAGAGTTACTATGAGCTGCGGAAAAATCCCGTATGATTCTATTATTCATTTCTTCTGTTTTTTAGCTCATTGTCCGGTGAACTGTGTAACATTGTGGTTTCTATCACTTTATTCGTAGCAGTATCGGAGGTGCCGCAACTTGTCTTTCTTTTTTTCTTTTTTTGTTGTAATGATACTTTCAGTTCTTTAAACTGTAGAATAGGTGGATATTGGTACAGTGCTACCGCTGTGTAATGCAACAAGATAAAAGACAGCTCCAAATATTGAAAAAAGAAACCACACAGAACAGCATCAAACAGACCTCCCGCTTTCCCCACCCCGCCCCCACCCGCCCCCCTCCCTCTTCCCCCCTCCCCGGTCTTCTCTCTTCTCATAACAATAAACACCAACAATTGAAACAATAATACACCAAAACCCCCAGTAATATTTTTTAAAAATCCAAAAAAAAAAAAACACCAGCAACAACATCAACAAAAACAGCACTGCATACAGGGATAAAATAACACCAGCAATTTAAAACATCAGCAAAAGTATGACCGAAAATAACAGCACCATCGTTACCGGGACGAACAAGACCCATCAAAAAAAAAAAGCACAATAAAAACAGCACCACCGATTGAACAAACCTATTCCAACAACAGTTACAGCATCATAAACATAAAAACAGCCCAGCCCGGCAAATATTTAAAAGGGAACCACAAGATAGCATCAAAAAGTAAAACAAAAAAACCAACAATTGAAATAAAAACATGCTCCCAAAAACAGCACAGCCACCAACAGTTTAAAAAAATAAAAAACAGCCGCAACGACACTGCAAACAATTTAAAAAACAGCAACACAAATGAAAAATAACAACAAAAACACTACCAGTAGTGTAAAAACAAAAACAGTTGAAAACACCACACACGCCATACATTTATTACATTATACCACAAGACTAGAACTCTGGGCATTCTTCAGACTGTTAACCGGGAAATGTGAGGTTGTCCTGAAAAGGACAGTGATGGGCTCCAACGAGTGAGTGTGCTGATGTTTCTGCCAGAAAGTTTAACTCTTCCCGGTTGCCTTTTGTGACTTCTTTGGCAGAAGCACTGCCTGGATGTTGGGCAGCACACCGCCCTGGGCGATCGTCACACCGGACAGAAGCTTGTTCAGCTCCTCGTCGTTACGAATGGCCAGCTGGAGATGACGGGGGATGATTCTGGTCTTCTTGTTATCCCTGGCAGCATTGCCTGCCATTAACAGTACCTCAGCGGCTAGGTACTCCAAGACAGCGGCAAGGTAAACTGGGGCGCCGGCACCAACACGTTCAGCGTAGTTGCCTTTTCTCAGCAAACGGTGAATACGACCAACGGGAAACTGCAGCCCTGCCCTGGAAGAACGGGACTTGGACTTGCCCTTGACTTTACCCCCTTTGCCACGACCGGACATTATTCTTGTTGAATAAAAAAGTTGTTGAATAAAATGGAAAAACAACAAGCTAGCTTGTTCGTATCGGTTATCAGGCCAGAAAGAAAGTAAATCTTTAAATAGCGTCTCACCGGCGACGTTATGCGCGGACGCGATTGGCCAGTAATGGTAGCAGGAGTTTAAGAGTGAAGTTTGATTGGCTACCGGCTTTTTGGTCTTCGTCTCCGTCCTATATATAAGCTATAAAGGTTCTTTGCAAAAATTTTATGTACAACGAAAGTCCAGTCAACATGCCTCCTAAAGTATCGTCCAAAGGTGCCAAAAAGGCCGGCAAGGCTAAGGCCGTCCGCACCGGTGACAAGAAAAAGAAGCGCAGAAGAAAGGAAAGTTACAGCATCTATATTTATAAAGTGCTGAAGCAAGTGCACCCTGACACTGGTATCTCTTCCAAGGCCATGTCCATCATGAACTCGTTCGTCAACGACATCTTCGAACGAATTTCAGCCGAAGCCAGTCGCCTGGCCCACTACAACAAACGTAGTACAATCACCTCACGAGAGATACAGACCGCTGTCCGCCTGCTCCTGCCCGGCGAGCTTGCAAAACACGCCGTGAGTGAGGGCACCAAGGCCGTCACTAAATACACGACTAGCAAGTAAAGCTTGTCCCGACGGGTGCACCCCTACCCATCCTGTCAATCACCGGCCCTTTTCAGGGCCTCTACAGTTTTCCCAATTAGCAATACTTATTAGCTTGCGCAAGAGTTCAATGCTTAGTGTTTACTTGGGTAAAACAAACCTCGACGAGGCTGTTCATGCATCATTTATGTTGTCATTTTCGTGTGCGTGAGTGGGACCAGAAGATGCAGCAATAGAGACCGCAGTCAGCGACTCATAGCTTGACTGCCTGCGTCAGGACCAGCGAACCAGAGCTGGTCAAGACCGTGCTTCACCTCCACGTGGTGGTCCTGGAAACAGTCTGCAGCAAGATCCGTGTTGCGCAACACGCATAAAAATAAACATATAAAATAGAAGGCGGTGGTGTTGTTCGTCCGTGTATGTAAAAAAAAACAAAGGGGGCCGACAGTGTAAACAAAGAGAGCAACAACAACAACAACAACAACAAAAAAATGTCTACAACACGTGGTGTTCCCAAGCGGTCACCCATCTAAGTACTAACCACGCCCGACGTTGCTTGACTTCGGTGATCGGACGAGAACCGGTATTTTCAACGTGGTATGGCCGTAGACAACCAAACGTGCATAAGATGCTATAAGAAGTCAAACAAGACACCCACTGTCCGTCTCGTTTTGGGTTAGCCGAGTTTTGGTTTCGTGAAATTGAGAAAAAAAAAAAAAAAAAAAAAAAAAAAAAACAAACACACACACACACACACACACACACACACACGCACGCGCACACGCGCACACACACACACACACACACACACACACACACACACACACACACACACACAATAATAATAATCTAGACAGACATAAAAAGTTGCAATGTTTAAAATATGCAAACTATCCCCTACAAAGCCTACCTATACAATACTCATTCAACAAAGCACTTTTCAAACACTTCATCTACACCGCTCGTTATTTTCTATGTGAATAATATGTTTTATATCCATTTAGTATTATTGTATAATGTACTGCATGTGAGAATGTACCTGCATCCCACTGTACTTTTGATATATATAATGTTTTCGTTTGTCATGATGTGTATGACAATGTGCAGATATATATTTTTTTTTTTATAACTGCTACAGAAGTGCCTAAGAAAGTATTATTTATTATTATTTTTTTCAGCATTTCATTTTCCCTCACGAATGTACGGATGGATATAAGCGAGAATGTGTTTATGTAAATTTTTGTACTGATGATTTATGACACATTCAAAAATGCAGATTAATTGTTGTCGGTTTGACCGCATGAGCGAGTGTCGGGGTGCAGAATGAAAGACAAAGTGCCCAGTTCTCCTGATAATGACTGCAGGACCCAAACCCGCCGAACACCAGTAGTGGTCCCAAATATCATTCCTAACGGCAATCAGTACCCAACCCCCACTCATAGCCACCTATACTAACGAAACCATTTTTTTTTTTTTTTTTACTTAAGATTGTTGAAGACAGAAGCTGAGCAAAAAGTGAACTCTTTGGCAATCCATGGAGGAGTGCTAATACGGGACATTTGGGGGCCCTGAAAAGGGCCGGGGTAAGTGATCGTCGAGTTGGTCACAGTAAGTACAAGTTTAACCTCCGAAACCGTACAGAGTGCGTCCCTGGCGCTTCAGGGCGTAGACGACATCCATAGCTGTGACCGTCTTCCTCTTGGCGTGCTCAGTGTAAGTGACAGCATCGCGAATGACGTTCTCGAGAAATACCTTGAGGACACCTCTGGTTTCTTCATAGATGAGACCAGAGATACGTTTCACACCGCCCCTTCGAGCAAGACGACGGATGGCCGGCTTGGTGATACCTTGAATGTTATCACGCAACACCTTACGGTGACGCTTGGCACCTCCTTTCCCGAGTCCTTTACCACCTTTGCCGCGTCCAGACATGCTGTACGAAGATAATGTCAATGAATGAAAAAAAACGTATGTTGTTGTTGTTGTTTTCGTCTACTATGCTGCTGTAATACCCTGTTCAACCTGAAAGTTTGGTTATAATTGGGGTATATAGGGTGTTATCGTCTTCACTGGTATCTCTTTCGTAGTCCTGGAGGTGATTGGTCCTGAAAAGGACCACTAGCTTGCTGTCTGGGTTCCTCTTTGTCCGTTTGTGGTGCCGTATCGCGCTCATGGTGTTTTTTGTGTCCTGTCTCACTATCTGGCTTGTTTGATTTTGTGTGTTTCATTCGTTGTGCGTTGTCCCATGACTGTCTTTATAGTGTGTTTGGTAGGGCCTCATTCATGGCTGCACATGCTCTTTCTTGATTGCGTAGCATTTGTTGTACGATTTCGATTCTCATTTTGTCTTTCGTTTCTTTGTTTTGTTCTCTAGTTTTTGTAAGGATATCCTCAACGATCCTTCTCTCTGTTTCAATTCTTTGGAGGATTTCTTCGTTCTCTTCTTTTAGCTTTGTGAGTTTGGCGATGTCGACTTCTATCTCGCGTTTGATGGATTTTGTTTCCTGTAGCATTGCCTGGGCGCTCTGTACCATTTGTCTGACGCTCTGCATATCTATTACGTCTTCACCTCTGTCCTTGTCGTCTTCGGCGGCCTGCTTGCTGTTTTTTTCGATTCGCAGCTTCATTTTCATTTCTCTGACTTCAGCAGTCAGCTTGTGTAACTGTCGTCTGTCTATCGTGCGTTGTTTTTCTGCAACATCCGCAGCTACTCTGTGTTTTGCCTCCTTGAAGGGAATGTTTTTGGAAACCGCTTCCTTCAGGATGCTCTTGGTTTCCTGGAACATCGGGCAGCCTCGGTATCTAGCCCCATGGTTTCCGAGGCAGTTTGCACATGTGCGGTTTGAGTTTATTGTTTTGTAGTTGTTGTCCTCCTTTGCCTTGGGACAATCGCGGTATGGGTGGCCACCCGCACAATATCGACAGACTGCATCCCTCCTGCACGTCTTTTTTGTGTGCGAGAACTGCTGGCAGTTGGAGCACTGCATCACCGGAGGGATATAGGCTTCTGTCTTTTTGGTTGTGGTTTCGAGCGTCAGTCTCTCGGGTCTTGTCGCTCCTTCTACCGTAATTATCATCAGATTGGTATTTTTCTTGGCCCAAGTTTTTAGTCTCTCGACCTGCTTGATTTTTAGATTAGCGTTTTCATCCTGAAGGCGTCTGTGGACCTCGGCTTCGGAACAGCTGGTATCCACCCCTCTGATGACCAACTTCTTTGTTGTTATGTATTTCTCCACCACCACTTTTATTTGGTGGGGCAACTGGACTTCTTTTGGACTAGATTCCAGTTCGATCATCAGCGAGGTAGTTTTGTCTGTTTTGTTGAGTGAAAGCACGACTCCCTTTTCGTGCCTCCCTACTTTAGCGATACCTCTTCTTCCAGTTATCACCTCGAGGATGTTGATCACTTTGTTGTCGGGTAGGGCCCTGAGTGAGGCCTCGCTTCCCGACGTCTGGGTGATCTTTACGATTCTCTCCCGCATCGCCTCTGCGTTATTGGTCCCTTTGGTGTTTGATCTTTGTTCCCCTCCACAGTCTTGGCTCGAATCTTTCTCCCGTTCTTTGTTATAAGGTGTTATATCTTGCTTCTGGGCCCTTGAGTTGTCTGCTGTTGTTTCCTTAGGACCAGGAATAGTGGCTTGCTTCTCGGTGTTTTCGATGTTCAGCACTCCTGGGTCTACTTCTATCGCTTCTTGAAGAGCGAGTCTAAGGAACTCGTCTCCGTCGTCAATTCTTCGAAGTGTATCTATATTGGTCTCTTTGATACCTTCCTCATGTATCTGTCTTTGCTGAGGAGCTGTCTCTGTCAGTTCTTTCATGGTGCTTGCAGGTGGGTCGGCTGTCATCTCGGCATCGTGTGGTGGTGTCAACGGTATTTGGTGCAGCATCTCTGTGGTAGATAGGGTTTCTGCTGACGATTTGGGTATGTGCGGTGGTGGCCCCATGGATTCAGGCTCCTGTCTTCTTTTCTCTCGTCTTTCCTGCATCTGCTTTATCTGTTGATGCGCTCTCAACATGTCTTTATATTCTGGGTCTACATAATATTGGCCAGAGACGTGTGCTTCTGCCCTTTTCTGTATTCTTTCCGTCATCTGCTCCAACTGTTGTAACGCTCTCAATATTTCTGTACGTTCTGGGTCTTCATCATCATCTACTTCCACGCTAGCACTTGGGGCCGCACTGCTCTCCGGCAGTCTGCTCTTGTTTCCTTCGAAGCTTTGGGTCGCTCATCGGTTGTAGTATCAACGGTTGCTTTGTTTGCCTTCTGAGAAGGACTGGCCACGAAGTTGGTAGTATTCTTGCTCTCTGGTTGCCTCTGTTTGCTCTTTGTAGGTTCTTGCTTGATGCTGCTGACAAGTGTTTGAGGGCTTGTATATACTTTCCTCTTTTTAGCTTGTTGCTTGGTGCGAGTCATTTTTGTAAATTCTGACGGCTGTGTTCGCCCTGAAAAGGACGCTCGTTTTAGTATAGTGCTGTCTTCGAATGGAATGTTGGATGAATGACCTGAAATGGAAACGAACCAAAAAAAAAAAAAAAAAAAAAAAAAACGTACGCGAAAAGCGGTATTTATAGCCCACGGCTGTCGGATTGTTCACGCAAGATGGCCGACGCAAAGTAACAGACGATTGGCTGGTAGCTTATGCACGGTGATAACGAGAGCGTTCCTGACGGTATGGCTTGACACAATTATGTGTTTGTAATCGTGGTATCGCACTGGCTGGCCAACACCAACAACAAGGAAATAAGTGGTTTGAAAATAAGTGAAAAGACCACCATGCCAGGGGGTAGCGACGGTAAGTTTATGTAGAAGTGAAATAGTGCTAGCAACAGGCACCTCAGGTTGGCAGAATGGACAAACTCAGCTCATCAGGCCAAAATTTGCAACCGAGGTGGAGGTGTGTTCAATATTCCCAACGCAGGCAGGAAATGCAGGCTTGGGAAGAAAAAAAAAAAAAAAAAACGAACCCCTTCCGTGAGGAGGGTGACACGACGTGGGCGGGAATGTGTACAGATTTTCGTGTTGGCCCATAAAAACACCTAATAATCATGTTTTTATTGAGACATTGTTGTGGGGGTTTACTTTGTTACTCAGCAAGGCCAAACCCTGCCCCCACCGTCCCTTGTGAATGTAGGAAAAGTTAACAGAAGACGAACTAGAGTTGATTATTATTCGTAACAATACATCATAACGGTGACAGAAAACTAGCACAGCACACATTCTTAGAGGAATATCTCGTTCCATCGGGATGTGTGTACTGGATATCCATAGGGGAGGAAAAAAAATTCTGTCCAAAACTGTGTTGTGTTGTGTGGGTGATTAAAATACAATACTATTCGAACTCTTATGTGAACAACAATAGGCGTTAATTGAGAAAATTGTGTGGTCCTAAAAAGGACCGTTATTGTCGGGCACAGTGATGAATTCAATTAGGCTCGCTCTCCGCGGATGCGTCTTGCCAACTGAATATCCTTTGGCATTATTGTCACACGCTTGGCGTGGATGGCGCACAGGTTGGTGTCCTCAAAAAGACCAACAAGGTATGCCTCGCTAGCCTCCTGTAGGGCCATGACAGCTGAACTCTGGAAACGTAGATCCGTCTTGAAGTCTTGTGCGATTTCTCGAACCAAGCGTTGGAAGGGCAATTTGCGGATGAGAAGCTCAGTGCTCTTCTGATAACGTCGGATCTCTCGGAGAGCGACGGTACCGGGCCTGTAACGATGGGGCTTCTTAACGCCACCGGTGGCTGGGGCCGACTTTCTAGCAGCCTTGGTGGCCAGCTGTTTACGTGGAGCTTTGCCTCCTGTTGATTTACGAGCAGTCTGCTTGGTACGTGCCATTGTGTTTGACGATTGCGCGCGAAATTTGCAAAGTCTGTTGATATCGAAGAATGTGACAAGAAACAACAAAAAAATTGGTTGTCAGCCAGTTATATGTGCCTGCAGTCCTCGCTGATTGGAAGAAAGTCTACCCGGCTCGCTCTGATTGGCTGTGATGCAGCGCCTATTTTAATCGTGGTTCGCAATTCGTTTAAAGAAGCTAGTAGCCCTTTTCAGGGATTAGAGTTTATCAACACATCGCCTCAGTTAATTAACACTTATTTTCTACTGGCAAATTGCGCTCTGATATAACCAATTAGGTTGAAAGGAACGCGCCTCGCCACAAGACGGTAAAACCCGCAAACAAAGAACAAACCAAAAAGAAAAGCAACATGCAGTTTCTTATAATTTATTTATTTGTTTCTGCTGGAGCACACTAAAGAGAACAAAAATTATAAAAAAATGTATCAAGCAGAACTAAATCAAACCCCAGGACAATTAACGCTAACTGTCAGGGAAACCACAGAGCCAGATATCAGGGGCGCCCGATTTTCCAGGAGACAATGCTCGTTTTCTTTTCTTTGTTGAGCTGCGGAAAAATCCCGTATGATTCTATTATTCATTTCTTCTGTTTTTTAGCTCATTGTCCGGTGAACTGTGTAACATTGTGGTTTCTATCACTTTATTCGTAGCAGTATCGGAGGTGCCGCAACTTGTCTTTCTTTTTTCTTTTTTTGTTGTAATGATACTTTCAGTTCTTTAAACTGTAGAATAGGTGGATATTGGTACAGTGCTACCGCTGTGTAATGCAACAAGATAAAAGACAGCTCCAAATATTGAAAAAAGAAACCACACAGAACAGCATCAAACAGACCTCCCGTTTCCCCCCCCCCCCCCCCCCTCCCCCCCCCCCCCCCCCTCTCTTCTTCTTCCCCCCCCCCCATCCCCGGTCTTCTCTCTTCTCATAACAATAAACACCAACAATTGAAACAATAATACACCAAAACCCCCAGTAATATTTTTTAAAAATCCAAAAAAAAAAAAACACCAGCAACAACATCAACAAAAACAGCACTGCATACAGGGATAAAATAACACCAGCAATTTAAAACATCAGCAAAAGTATGACCGAAAATAACAGCACCATCGTTACCGGGACGAACAAGACCCATCAAAAAAAAAAAGCACAATAAAAACAGCACCACCGATTGAACAAACCTATTCCAACAACAGTTACAGCATCATAAACATAAAAACAGCCCAGCCCGGCAAATATTTAAAAGGGAACCACAAGATAGCATCAAAAAGTAAAACAAAAAACCAACAATTGAAATAAAAACATGCTCCCAAAAACAGCACAGCCACCAACAGTTTAAAAAAATAAAAAACAGCCGCAACGACACTGCAAACAATTTAAAAAAACAGCAACACAAATGAAAAATAACAACAAAAACACTACCAGTAGTGTAAAAACAAAAACAGTTGAAAACACCACACACGCCATACATTTATTACATTATACCACAAGACTAGAACTCTGGGCATTCTTCAGACTGTTAACCGGGAAATGTGAGGTTGTCCTGAAAAGGACAGTGATGGGCTCCAACGAGTGAGTGTGCTGATGTTTCTGCCAGAAAGTTTAACTCTTCCCGGTTGCCTTTTGTGACTTCTTTGGCAGAAGCACTGCCTGGATGTTGGGCAGCACACCGCCCTGGGCGATCGTCACACCGGACAGAAGCTTGTTCAGCTCCTCGTCGTTACGAATGGCCAGCTGGAGATGACGGGGGATGATTCTGGTCTTCTTGTTATCCCTGGCAGCATTGCCTGCCAATTCCAGTACCTCAGCGGCTAGGTACTCCAAGACAGCGGCAAGGTAAACTGGGGCGCCGGCACCAACACGTTCAGCGTAGTTGCCTTTTCTCAGCAAACGGTGAATACGACCAACGGGAAACTGCAGCCCTGCCCTGGAAGAACGGGACTTGGACTTGCCCTTGACTTTACCCCCTTTGCCACGACCGGACATTATTCTTGTTGAATAAAAAAGTTGTTGAATAAAATGGAAAAACAACAAGCTAGCTTGTTCGTATCGGTTATCAGGCCAGTTGTTGTTGTTGTTGTTGTTGTTTTCGTCTACTATGTTGCTGTAATACCCTGTTCAACCTGAAAGTTGGTTATAATTGGGGTATATTGTGTGTTAGGTTCTTCGGTGCTAGTCGTCTGTTAGTCCTGAAAAGGACTGGTCCTGAAAAGGACCACTAGCTGGTTGTCTGGTTTCCTCTTCGTTGCTTGTCGGTCGTGGTGTGCTCATTTTCTGCCTTCCTATCTGTCTTGTGTCGTTTTGTTAGTTTTTGCTTTCCTCGTTTCTGTTTCTCTTGTCTTCCTGCTTTCCTGTATCTGTAATAGTGTTTTTTCTATTATTGCTGGTAGAAGTTTTTCAAGTGTTTCTTCGATGACTTCTTCGTCTGATTGCTCGATTTTCATTTTGGTCGCTTTATTGTGTTTGCTGTAAGGATTTCCTCGATGGCTCTTCGCTCAGTTTCAATTCTTTGAGAATTTTTGAGTTTTTCTTCCGTGAGTTTTCTGTCAACTTCCTCTTTACATCTGCTTCTATCTGCTGCTGAAGGCTTTGCATGTCTTTCATCATGGATTTTTTTCTGACGTTTTGTAGCTTCTATTACATCATCACCGTTGTCTTTGTCGTCTTCGGGAGCCTGCTTGTTTCTGCTTTACGACCTGTAGTTTCATTTTCATATCTTTGACTTCAGCGGTTAGTTTGTGTAACTGTCTTCTGTCGATCATGCTTTGTTTTTCTGCAGCATCCGCAGCCACTCTGTTTTTTGCCTCTTTGAAGGTATGTTTTTTTGGACACGGCCTCTTTCAAGATGTTCTTTGTTTCCTGGAACATCGGGCATCCTCGGTACCTAGCCCCGTGGTTTCCGAGGCAGTTTGCACAGGTTCTGTTTGGATTTATGGCCTTGTAATTGTTATCCTCCTTCGCTTTGGTACAGTCGCGATATGGGTGGTTACCCGCACAATACCGGCAAACTGCATTTCTCCTGCACGTTTTTTTGTGTGCGAAGAATTGCTGGCAGTTAGAGCACTGCATCACCGGAGGAGCATCGGCATCGGGCTTTTTGGTTGTGGTTTCGAGAGTCCGTCCCTCGGGTCTTGTCGATCCGTCTACCGCAACTATCATCAGATTGGTATCTTTCTTGGCCCAGGTTTTTAGCCTTTCGACCTGCGTGATTTTAAGATTTGTGTTTTCAGCTTGAAGGCGTCTGTGGACCTCGCCTTCGGAACATCTGGTATCCACCCCTCTGATGACGAACTTCTTTGTTGTCTTGTACTTTTCCACCACCACTTTTATTTGGTGGGGCAACTGGATTTCCTTTGGACCGGATTCCAGTTCGATCATCAGCGAGGTTGTTTTGTCTGTGTTGTTGAGAGAAAGCACTACTCCCTTTTCGTGCCTCCCTACTTTGGCGATACCTCTCCGTCCAGTTATCACCTCGAGGATGTTGATCACTTTGTTGTCGGGTAGGGCCCTGAGTGAGACCTCACTTCCTGACGTCTGGGTGATCTTAACAATCCTCTCCTGTATCGTTTCTGAGTTGCTTGTATTTTTAGTGTTTGGTCTTTGTTTCCTTCTACAGGCTTGGTTCGAATCTTGTTCTTGGTTATTCGGTGTGATATCTTGCGTCTGAGCCTTTGAGTTGTCAGCTGTTTTTTCCTCAGGATCAGGAATGGTAGCTTGCTTCTCAGTGGTTTCGATGTCCAGCACGTCTGGAGCTACTTCTACTGTTGCTTCTTGAAGAGCGAGCCTAAGGGACTCGTCTCCGTCTTCAAGTCTTCGAAGTGCATCTAAAATGGTCTCTGCGACATCTTCCTCTTGTACCTGTCTGTGTTGAGGATCTGCCTCTATCACTTCCTTCATAGTGCTTGCAGGTGGGTCGGCTGTCATCTCGGCATCGTGCGGCTTCTCTGTCATAGACCGGGTTACTGCTGACGAGTCGGGTGGGTGCAGCCTGGATAGAAGCGCTTGTTTTCTTTTCTCCAGCTGTCGTAACGCTCTACATATTTCTTTATGTTCTGGGTCTTCTTTATCTAGGCAAGGGGTCGGGCCACTCTGACTCTCAGTCGGGTCGACGCATGTCACAGCTAACTCAGTCGTGTCCGGAGTTATAGAAGGGCCGGTCCCGGCACGAGTACTTGGGGCAGTCTTGCTCTCTGGCTGTCTGTCATTGTTGATTGTGATATTGCGATTACCCTGGCTGTTCTGCGCTGGTGGGCTGGTGTAGACCTTCCTCTTTTTAGCGTGTGGCCTATGTCTGGGCATTTTGACGATAACGCGATCTTATCTCGAGTAGTGGCGTCCTGAAAAGGACGTTGGTGTCTTGTATGTCGTGAAACAACGAATGTTGACGTGAACAACCCTGTCAATAGAAAACAATGATTATCAGGCCAGAAAGAAAGTAAATCTTTAAATAGCGTCTCACCGGCGACGTTATGCGCGGACGCGATTGGCCAGTACCGGTAGCAGAAGTTTAAGTGTGCGGTTTGATTGGCTACCGGCTTTTTGGTCTTCGTCTCCGTCCTATATATAAACTATAAAGGTTCTTTGCAAAAATTTCATATCAACCATCATCGATTTCAGGTCGTTCATCCAACATTCCATTCGAAGACAGCACTATACTAAAACGAGCGTCCTTTTCAGGGCGAACACAGCCGTCAGAATTTACAAAAATGACTCGCACCAAGCAACAAGCTAAAAAGAGGAAAGTATATACAAGCCCTCAAACACTTGTCAGCAGCATCAAGCAAGAACCTACAAAGAGCAAACAGAGGCAACCAGAGAGCAAGAATACTACCAACTTCGTGGCCAGTCCTTCTCAGAAGGCAAACAAAGCAACCGTTGATACTACAACCGATGAGCGACCCAAAGCTTCGAAGGAAAAGGACAAGAGCAGACTGCCGGAGAGCAGTGCGGCCCCAAGTGCTAGCGTGGAAGTAGATGATGATGAAGACCCAGAACGTACAGAAATATTGAGAGCGTTACAACAGTTGGAGCAGATGACGGAAAGAATACAGAAAAGGGCAGAAGCACACGTCTCTGGCCAATATTATGTAGACCCAGAATATAAAGACATGTTGAGAGCGCATCAACAGATAAAGCAGATGCAGGAAAGACGAGAGAAAAGAAGACAGGAGCCTGAATCATGGGGCCACCACCGCACATACCCAAATCGTCAGCAGAAACCCTATCTACCACAGAGATGCTGCACCAAATACCGTTGACACCACCACACGATGCCGAGATGACAGCCGACCCACCTGCAAGCACCATGAAAGAACTGACAGAGACAGCTCCTCAGCAAAGACAGATACATGAGGAAGGTATCAAAGAGACCAATATAGATACACTTCGAAGAATTGACGACGGAGACGAGTTCCTTAGACTCGCTCTTCAAGAAGCGATAGAAGTAGACCCAGGAGTGCTGAACATCGAAAACACCGAGAAGCAAGCCACTATTCCTGGTCCTAAGGAAACAACAGCAGACAACTCAAGGGCCCAGAAGCAAGATATAACACCTTATAACAAAGAACGGGAGAAAGATTCGAGCCAAGACTGTGGAGGGGAACAAAGATCAAACACCAAAGGGACCAATAACGCAGAGGCGATGCGGGAGAGAATCGTAAAGATCACCCAGACGTCGGGAAGCGAGGCCTCACTCAGGGCCCTACCCGACAACAAAGTGATCAACATCCTCGAGGTGATAACTGGAAGAAGAGGTATCGCTAAAGTAGGGAGGCACGAAAAGGGAGTCGTGCTTTCACTCAACAAAACAGACAAAACTACCTCGCTGATGATCGAACTGGAATCTAGTCCAAAAGAAGTCCAGTTGCCCCACCAAATAAAAGTGGTGGTGGAGAATACATAACAACAAAGAAGTTGGTCATCAGAGGGGTGGATACCAGCTGTTCCGAAGCCGAGGTCCACAGACGCCTTCAGGATGAAAACGCTAATCTAAAAATCAAGCAGGTCGAGAGACTAAAAACTTGGGCCAAGAAAAATACCAATCTGATGATAATTACGGTAGAAGGAGCGACAAGACCCGAGAGACTGACGCTCGAAACCACAACCAAAAAGACAGAAGCCTATATCCCTCCGGTGATGCAGTGCTCCAACTGCCAGCAGTTCTCGCACACAAAAAAGACGTGCAGGAGGGATGCAGTCTGTCGATATTGTGCGGGTGGCCACCCATACCGCGATTGTCCCAAGGCAAAGGAGGACAACAACTACAAAACAATAAACTCAAACCGCACATGTGCAAACTGCCTCGGAAACCATGGGGCTAGATACCGAGGCTGCCCGATGTTCCAGGAAACCAAGAGCATCCTGAAGGAAGCGGTTTCCAAAAACATTCCCTTCAAGGAGGCAAAACACAGAGTAGCTGCGGATGTTGCAGAAAAACAACGCACGATAGACAGACGACAGTTACACAAGCTGACTGCTGAAGTCAGAGAAATGAAAATGAAGCTGCGAATCGAAAAAAAACAGCAAGCAGGCCGCCGAAGACGACAAGGACAGAGGTGAAGACGTAATAGATATGCAGAGCGTCAGACAAATGGTACAGAGCGCCCAGGCAATGCTACAGGAAACAAAATCCATCAAACGCGAGATAGAAGTCGACATCGCCAAACTCACAAAGCTAAAAGAAGAGAACGAAGAAATCCTCCAAAGAATTGAAACAGAGAGAAGGATCGTTGAGGATATCCTTACAAAAACTAGAGAACAAAACAAAGAAACGAAAGACAAAATGAGAATCGAAATCGTACAACAAATGCTACGCAATCAAGAAAGAGCATGTGCAGCCATGAATGAGGCCCTACCAAACACACTATAAAGACAGTCATGGGACAACGCACAACGAATGAAACACACAAAATCAAACAAGCCAGATAGTGAGACAGGACACAAAAAACACCATGAGCGCGATACGGCACCACAAACGGACAAAGAGGAACCCAGACAGCAAGCTAGTGGTCCTTTTCAGGACCAATCACCTCCAGGACTACGAAAGAGATACCAGTGAAGACGATAACACCCTATATACCCCAATTATAACCAAACTTTCAGGTTGAACAGGGTATTACAGCAGCATAGTAGACGAAAACAACAACAACAACAACAACATTTGCAAAAATTTTATGTACAACGAAAGTCCAGTCAACATGCCTCCTAAAGTATCGTCCAAAGGTGCCAAAAAGGCCGGCAAGGCTAAGGCCGTCCGCACCGGTGACAAGAAAAAGAAGCGCAGAAGAAAGGAAAGTTACAGCATCTATATTTATAAAGTGCTGAAGCAAGTGCACCCTGACACTGGTATCTCTTCCAAGGCCATGTCCATCATGAACTCGTTCGTCAACGACATCTTCGAACGAATTTCAGCCGAAGCCAGTCGCCTGGCCCACTACAACAAACGTAGTACAATCACCTCACGAGAGATACAGACCGCTGTCCGCCTGCTCCTGCCCGGCGAGCTTGCAAAACACGCCGTGAGTGAGGGCACCAAGGCCGTCACTAAATACACGACTAGCAAGTAAAGCTTGTCCCGACGGGTGCACCCCTACCCATCCTGTCAATCACCGGCCCTTTTCAGGGCCTCTACAGTTTTCCCAATTAGCAATACTTATTAGCTTGCGCAAGAGTTCAATGCTTAGTGTTTACTTGGGTAAAACAAACCTCGACGAGGCTGTTCATGCATCATTTATGTTGTCATTTTCGTGTGCGTGAGTGGGACCAGAAGATGCAGCAATAGAGACCGCAGTCAGCGACTCATAGCTTGACTGCCTGCGTCAGGACCAGCGAACCAGAGCTGGTCAAGACCGTGCTTCACCTCCACGTGGTGGTCCTGGAAACAGTCTGCAGCAAGATCCGTGTTGCGCAACACGCATAAAAATAAACATATAAAATAGAAGGCGGTGGTGTTGTTCGTCCGTGTATGTAAAAAAAAACAAAGGGGGCCGACAGTGTAAACAAAGAGAGCAACAACAACAACAACAACAAAAAAATGTCTACAACACGTGGTGTTCCCAAGCGGTCACCCATCTAAGTACTAACCACGCCCGACGTTGCTTGACTTCGGTGATCGGACGAGAACCGGTATTTTCAACGTGGTATGGCCGTAGACAACCAAACGTGCATAAGATGCTATAAGAAGTCAAACAAGACACCCACTGTCCGTCTCGTTTTGGGTTAGCCGAGTTTTGGTTTCGTGAAATTGAGAAAAAAAAAAAAAAAAAAAAAAAAAAAAAACAAACACACACACACACACACACACACACACACACACGCACGCGCACACGCGCACACACACACACACACACACACACACACACACACACACACACAATAATAATAATCTAGACAGACATAAAAAGTTGCAATGTTTAAAATATGCAAACTATCCCCTACAAAGCCTACCTATACAATACTCATTCAACAAAGCACTTTTCAAACACTTCATCTACACCGCTCGTTATTTTCTATGTGAATAATATGTTTTATATCCATTTAGTATTATTGTATAATGTACTGCATGTGAGAATGTACCTGCATCCCACTGTACTTTTGATATATATAATGTTTTCGTTTGTCATGATGTGTATGACAATGTGCAGATATATATTTTTTTTTTTATAACTGCTACAGAAGTGCCTAAGAAAGTATTATTTATTATTATTATCATCATTTCATTTTCCCGCACGAATGTACGGATATAAGCGAGAATGTGTTTATGTAATTTTTGTACTGATGATTTATGACACATTCAAAAATGCAGATTAATTGTTGTCGGTTTGACCGCATGAGCGAGTGTCGGGGTGCAGAATGAAAGACAAAGTGCCCAGTTCTCCTGATAATGACTGCAGGACCCAAACCCGCCGAACACCAGTAGTGGTCCCAAATATCATTCCTAACGGCAATCAGTACCCAACCCCCACTCATAGCCACCTATACTAACGAAACCATTTTTTTTTTTTTTTTTACTTAAGATTGTTGAAGACAGAAGCTGAGCAAAAAGTGAACTCTTTGGCAATCCATGGAGGAGTGCTAATACGGGACATTTGGGGGCCCTGAAAAGGGCCGGGGTAAGTGATCGTCGAGTTGGTCACAGTAAGTACAAGTTTAACCTCCGAAACCGTACAGAGTGCGTCCCTGGCGCTTCAGGGCGTAGACGACATCCATAGCTGTGACCGTCTTCCTCTTGGCGTGCTCAGTGTAAGTGACAGCATCGCGAATGACGTTCTCGAGAAATACCTTGAGGACACCTCTGGTTTCTTCATAGATGAGACCAGAGATACGTTTCACACCGCCCCTCCGAGCAAGACGACGGATGGCCGGCTGGTGATACCTTGAATGTTATCACGCAACACCTTACGGTGACGCTTGGCACCTCCTTTCCCGAGTCCTTTACCACCTTTGCCGCGTCCAGACATGCTGTACGAAGATAATGTCAATGAATGAAAAAAAACGTATGTTGTTGTTGTTGTTTTCGTCTACTATGCTGCTGTAATACCCTGTTCAACCTGAAAGTTTGGTTATAATTGGGGTATATAGGGTGTTATCGTCTTCACTGGTATCTCTTTCGTAGTCCTGGAGGTGATTGGTCCTGAAAAGGACCACTAGCTTGCTGTCTGGGTTCCTCTTTGTCCGTTTGTGGTGCCGTATCGCGCTCATGGTGTTTTTTGTGTCCTGTCTCACTATCTGGCTTGTTTGATTTTGTGTGTTTCATTCGTTGTGCGTTGTCCCATGACTGTCTTTATAGTGTGTTTGGTAGGGCCTCATTCATGGCTGCACATGCTCTTTCTTGATTGCGTAGCATTTGTTGTACGATTTCGATTCTCATTTTGTCTTTCGTTTCTTTGTTTTGTTCTCTAGTTTTTGTAAGGATATCCTCAACGATCCTTCTCTCTGTTTCAATTCTTTGGAGGATTTCTTCGTTCTCTTCTTTTAGCTTTGTGAGTTTGGCGATGTCGACTTCTATCTCGCGTTTGATGGATTTTGTTTCCTGTAGCATTGCCTGGGCGCTCTGTACCATTTGTCTGACGCTCTGCATATCTATTACGTCTTCACCTCTGTCCTTGTCGTCTTCGGCGGCCTGCTTGCTGTTTTTTTTTTCGATTCGCAGCTTCATTTTCATTTCTCTGACTTCAGCAGTCAGCTTGTGTAACTGTCGTCTGTCTATCGTGCGTTGTTTTTCTGCAACATCCGCAGCTACTCTGTGTTTTGCCTCCTTGAAGGGAATGTTTTTGGAAACCGCTTCCTTCAGGATGCTCTTGGTTTCCTGGAACATCGGGCAGCCTCGGTATCTAGCCCCATGGTTTCCGAGGCAGTTTGCACATGTGCGGTTTGAGTTTATTGTTTTGTAGTTGTTGTCCTCCTTTGCCTTGGGACAATCGCGGTATGGGTGGCCACCCGCACAATATCGACAGACTGCATCCCTCCTGCACGTCTTTTTTGTGTGCGAGAACTGCTGGCAGTTGGAGCACTGCATCACCGGAGGGATATAGGCTTCTGTCTTTTTGGTTGTGGTTTCGAGCGTCAGTCTCTCGGGTCTTGTCGCTCCTTCTACCGTAATTATCATCAGATTGGTATTTTTCTTGGCCCAAGTTTTTAGTCTCTCGACCTGCTTGATTTTTAGATTAGCGTTTTCATCCTGAAGGCGTCTGTGGACCTCGGCTTCGGAACAGCTGGTATCCACCCCTCTGATGACCAACTTCTTTGTTGTTATGTATTTCTCCACCACCACTTTTATTTGGTGGGGCAACTGGACTTCTTTTGGACTAGATTCCAGTTCGATCATCAGCGAGGTAGTTTTGTCTGTTTTGTTGAGTGAAAGCACGACTCCCTTTTCGTGCCTCCCTACTTTAGCGATACCTCTTCTTCCAGTTATCACCTCGAGGATGTTGATCACTTTGTTGTCGGGTAGGGCCCTGAGTGAGGCCTCGCTTCCCGACGTCTGGGTGATCTTTACGATTCTCTCCCGCATCGCCTCTGCGTTATTGGTCCCTTTGGTGTTTGATCTTTGTTCCCCTCCACAGTCTTGGCTCGAATCTTTCTCCCGTTCTTTGTTATAAGGTGTTATATCTTGCTTCTGGGCCCTTGAGTTGTCTGCTGTTGTTTCCTTAGGACCAGGAATAGTGGCTTGCTTCTCGGTGTTTTCGATGTTCAGCACTCCTGGGTCTACTTCTATCGCTTCTTGAAGAGCGAGTCTAAGGAACTCGTCTCCGTCGTCAATTCTTCGAAGTGTATCTATATTGGTCTCTTTGATACCTTCCTCATGTATCTGTCTTTGCTGAGGAGCTGTCTCTGTCAGTTCTTTCATGGTGCTTGCAGGTGGGTCGGCTGTCATCTCGGCATCGTGTGGTGGTGTCAACGGTATTTGGTGCAGCATCTCTGTGGTAGATAGGGTTTCTGCTGACGATTTGGGTATGTGCGGTGGTGGCCCCATGGATTCAGGCTCCTGTCTTCTTTTCTCTCGTCTTTCCTGCATCTGCTTTATCTGTTGATGCGCTCTCAACATGTCTTTATATTCTGGGTCTACATAATATTGGCCAGAGACGTGTGCTTCTGCCCTTTTCTGTATTCTTTCCGTCATCTGCTCCAACTGTTGTAACGCTCTCAATATTTCTGTACGTTCTGGGTCTTCATCATCATCTACTTCCACGCTAGCACTTGGGGCCGCACTGCTCTCCGGCAGTCTGCTCTTGTCCTTTTCCTTCGAAGCTTTGGGTCGCTCATCGGTTGTAGTATCAACGGTTGCTTTGTTTGCCTTCTGAGAAGGACTGGCCACGAAGTTGGTAGTATTCTTGCTCTCTGGTTGCCTCTGTTTGCTCTTTGTAGGTTCTTGCTTGATGCTGCTGACAAGTGTTTGAGGGCTTGTATATACTTTCCTCTTTTTAGCTTGTTGCTTGGTGCGAGTCATTTTTGTAAATTCTGACGGCTGTGTTCGCCCTGAAAAGGACGCTCGTTTTAGTATAGTGCTGTCTTCGAATGGAATGTTGGATGAATGACCTGAAAATGGTATGAACGGAAAAAAAAAAAAAAAAAAAAAAAAACGTACGCGAAAAGCGGTATTTATAGCCCACGGCTGTCGGATTGTTCACGCAAGATGGCCGACGCAAAGTAACAGACGATTGGCTGGTAGCTTATGCACGGTGATAACGAGAGCGTTCCTGACGGTATGGCTTGACACAATTATGTGTTTGTAATCGTGGTATCGCACTGGCTGGCCAACACCAACAACAAGGAAATAAGTGGTTTGAAAATAAGTGAAAAGACCACCATGCCAGGGGGTAGCGACGGTAAGTTTATGTAGAAGTGAAATAGTGCTAGCAACAGGCACCTCAGGTTGGCAGAATGGACAAACTCAGCTCATCAGGCCAAAATTTGCAACCGAGGTGGAGGTGTGTTCAATATTCCCAACGCAGGCAGGAAATGCAGGCTTGGGAAGGAAAAAAAAAAAAAAAAACGAACCCCTTCCGTGAGGAGGGTGACACGACGTGGGCGGGAATGTGTACAGATTTTCGTGTTGGCCCATAAAAACACCTAATAATCATGTTTTTTATTGAGACATTGTTGTGGGGGTTTACTTTGTTACTCAGCAAGGCCAAACCCTGCCCCCACCGTCCCTTGTGAATGTAGGAAAAGTTAACAGAAGACGAACTAGAGTTGATTATTATTCGTAACAATACATCATAACGGTGACAGAAAACTAGCACAGCACACATTCTTAGAGGAATATCTCGTTCCATCGGGATGTGTGTACTGGATATCCATAGGGGAGGAAAAAAAATTCTGTCCAAAACTGTGTTGTGTTGTGTGGGTGATTAAAATACAATACTATTCGAACTCTTATGTGAACAACAATAGGCGTTAATTGAGAAAATTGTGTGGTCCTAAAAAGGACCGTTATTGTCGGGCACAGTGATGAATTCAATTAGGCTCGCTCTCCGCGGATGCGTCTTGCCAACTGAATATCCTTTGGCATTATTGTCACACGCTTGGCGTGGATGGCGCACAGGTTGGTGTCCTCAAAAAGACCAACAAGGTATGCCTCGCTAGCCTCCTGTAGGGCCATGACAGCTGAACTCTGGAAACGTAGATCCGTCTTGAAGTCTTGTGCGATTTCTCGAACCAAGCGTTGGAAGGGCAATTTGCGGATGAGAAGCTCAGTGCTCTTCTGATAACGTCGGATCTCTCGGAGAGCGACGGTACCGGGCCTGTAACGATGGGGCTTCTTAACGCCACCGGTGGCTGGGGCCGACTTTCTAGCAGCCTTGGTGGCCAGCTGTTTACGTGGAGCTTTGCCTCCTGTTGATTTACGAGCAGTCTGCTTGGTACGTGCCATTGTGTTTGACGATTGCGCGCGAAATTTGCAAAGTCTGTTGATATCGAAGAATGTGACAAGAAACAACAAAAAAATTGGTTGTCAGCCAGTTATATGTGCCTGCAGTCCTCGCTGATTGGAAGAAAGTCTACCCGGCTCGCTCTGATTGGCTGTGATGCAGCGCCTATTTTAATCGTGGTTCGCAATTCGTTTAAAGAAGCTAGTAGCCCTTTTCAGGGATTAGAGTTTATCAACACATCGCCTCAGTTAATTAACACTTATTTTCTACTGGCAAATTGCGCTCTGATATAACCAATTAGGTTGAAAGGAACGCGCCTCGCCACAAGACGGTAAAACCCGCAAACAAAGAAACAAACCAAAAAGAAAAGCAACATGCAGTTTCTTATAATTTATTTATTTGTTTCTGCTGGAGCACACTAAAGAGAACAAAAATTATAAAAAAATGTATCAAGCAGAACTAAATCAAACCCCAGGACAATTAACGCTAACTGTCAGGGAAACCACAGAGCCAGATATCAGGGGCGCCCGATTTTCCAGGAGACAATGCTCGTTTTCTTTTCTTTGTTGAGCTGCGGAAAAATCCCGTATGATTCTATTATTCATTTCTTCTGTTTTTTAGCTCATTGTCCGGTGAACTGTGTAACATTGTGGTTTCTATCACTTTATTCGTAGCAGTATCGGAGGTGCCGCAACTTGTCTTTCTTTTTTTTCTTTTTTTGTTGTAATGATACTTTCAGTTCTTTAAACTGTAGAATAGGTGGATATTGGTACAGTGCTACCGCTGTGTAATGCAACAAGATAAAAGACAGCTCCAAATATTGAAAAAAGAAACCACACAGAACAGCATCAAACAGACCTCCCGTTTCCCCCCCCCCCCCCTCCCTCTTCCCCCCTCCCCGGTCTTCTCTCTTCTCATAACAATAAACACCAACAATTGAAACAATAATACACCAAAACCCCCAGTAATATTTTTTAAAAATCCAAAAAAAAAAAAACACCAGCAACAACATCAACAAAAACAGCACTGCATACAGGGATAAAATAACACCAGCAATTTAAAACATCAGCAAAAGTATGACCGAAAATAACAGCACCATCGTTACCGGGACGAACAAGACCCATCAAAAAAAAAAAGCACAATAAAAACAGCACCACCGATTGAACAAACCTATTCCAACAACAGTTACAGCATCATAAACATAAAAAACAGCCCAGCCCGGCAAATATTTAAAAGGGAACCACAAGATAGCATCAAAAAGTAAAACAAAAAACCAACAATTGAAATAAAAACATGCTCCCAAAAACAGCACAGCCACCAACAGTTTAAAAAAATAAAAAACAGCCGCAACGACACTGCAAACAATTTAAAAAACAGCAACACAAATGAAAAATAACAACAAAAACACTACCAGTAGTGTAAAAACAAAAACAGTTGAAAACACCACACACGCCATACATTTATTACATTATACCACAAGACTAGAACTCTGGGCATTCTTCAGACTGTTAACCGGGAAATGTGAGGTTGTCCTGAAAAGGACAGTGATGGGCTCCAACGAGTGAGTGTGCTGATGTTTCTGCCAGAAAGTTTAACTCTTCCCGGTTGCCTTTTGTGACTTCTTTGGCAGAAGCACTGCCTGGATGTTGGGCAGCACACCGCCCTGGGCGATCGTCACACCGGACAGAAGCTTGTTCAGCTCCTCGTCGTTACGAATGGCCAGCTGGAGATGACGGGGGATGATTCTGGTCTTCTTGTTATCCCTGGCAGCATTGCCTGCCAATTCCAGTACCTCAGCGGCTAGGTACTCCAAGACAGCGGCAAGGTAAACTGGGGCGCCGGCACCAACACGTTCAGCGTAGTTGCCTTTTCTCAGCAAACGGTGAATACGACCAACGGGAAACTGCAGCCCTGCCCTGGAAGAACGGGACTTGGACTTGCCCTTGACTTTACCCCCTTTGCCACGACCGGACATTATTCTTGTTGAATAAAATGGAAAAACAACAAGCTAGCTTGTTCGTATCGGTTATCAGGCCAGAAAGAAAGTAAATCTTTAAATAGCGTCTCACCGGCGACGTTATGCGCGGACGCGATTGGCCAGTAATGGTAGCAGGAGTTTAAGAGTGAAGTTTGATTGGCTACCGGCTTTTTGGTCTTCGTCTCCGTCCTATATATAAGCTATAAAGGTTCTTTGCAAAAATTTTATGTACAACGAAAGTCCAGTCAACATGCCTCCTAAAGTATCGTCCAAAGGTGCCAAAAAGGCCGGCAAGGCTAAGGCCGTCCGCACCGGTGACAAGAAAAAGAAGCGCAGAAGAAAGGAAAGTTACAGCATCTATATTTATAAAGTGCTGAAGCAAGTGCACCCTGACACTGGTATCTCTTCCAAGGCCATGTCCATCATGAACTCGTTCGTCAACGACATCTTCGAACGAATTTCAGCCGAAGCCAGTCGCCTGGCCCACTACAACAAACGTAGTACAATCACCTCACGAGAGATACAGACCGCTGTCCGCCTGCTCCTGCCCGGCGAGCTTGCAAAACACGCCGTGAGTGAGGGCACCAAGGCCGTCACTAAATACACGACTAGCAAGTAAAGCTTGTCCCGACGGGTGCACCCCTACCCATCCTGTCAATCACCGGCCCTTTTCAGGGCCTCTACAGTTTTCCCAATTAGCAATACTTATTAGCTTGCGCAAGAGTTCAATGCTTAGTGTTTACTTGGGTAAAACAAACCTCGACGAGGCTGTTCATGCATCATTTATGTTGTCATTTTCGTGTGCGTGAGTGGGACCAGAAGATGCAGCAATAGAGACCGCAGTCAGCGACTCATAGCTTGACTGCCTGCGTCAGGACCAGCGAACCAGAGCTGGTCAAGACCGTGCTTCACCTCCACGTGGTGGTCCTGGAAACAGTCTGCAGCAAGATCCGTGTTGCGCAACACGCATAAAAATAAACATATAAAATAGAAGGCGGTGGTGTTGTTCGTCCGTGTATGTAAAAAAAAAACAAAGGGGGCCGACAGTGTAAACAAAGAGAGCAACAACAACAACAACAACAACAAAAAAATGTCTACAACACGTGGTGTTCCCAAGCGGTCACCCATCTAAGTACTAACCACGCCCGACGTTGCTTGACTTCGGTGATCGGACGAGAACCGGTATTTTCAACGTGGTATGGCCGTAGACAACCAAACGTGCATAAGATGCTATAAGAAGTCAAACAAGACACCCACTGTCCGTCTCGTTTTGGGTTAGCCGAGTTTTGGTTTCGTGAAATTGAGAAAAAAAAAAAAAAAAAAAAAAAAAAAAACAAACACACACACACACACACACACACACACACACACACACACACACACACACACACACACACACACACACACACACACACACACACACACACACACACACACACACACAATAATAATAATCTAGACAGACATAAAAAGTTGCAATGTTTAAAATATGCAAACTATCCCCTACAAAGCCTACCTATACAATACTCATTCAACAAAGCACTTTTCAAACACTTCATCTACACCGCTCGTTATTTTCTATGTGAATAATATGTTTTATATCCATTTAGTATTATTGTATAATGTACTGCATGTGAGAATGTACCTGCATCCCACTGTACTTTTGATATATATAATGTTTTCGTTTGTCATGATGTGTATGACAATGTGCAGATATATATTTTTTTTTTTATAACTGCTACAGAAGTGCCTAAGAAAGTATTATTTATTATTATTATCATCATTTCATTTTCCCGCACGAATGTACGGATATAAGCGAGAATGTGTTTATGTAATTTTTGTACTGATGATTTATGACACATTCAAAAATGCAGATTAATTGTTGTCGGTTTGACCGCATGAGCGAGTGTCGGGGTGCAGAATGAAAGACAAAGTGCCCAGTTCTCCTGATAATGACTGCAGGACCCAAACCCGCCGAACACCAGTAGTGGTCCCAAATATCATTCCTAACGGCAATCAGTACCCAACCCCCACTCATAGCCACCTATACTAACGAAACCATTTTTTTTTTTTTTTTACTTAAGATTGTTGAAGACAGAAGCTGAGCAAAAAGTGAACTCTTTGGCAATCCATGGAGGAGTGCTAATACGGGACATTTGGGGGCCCTGAAAAGGGCCGGGGTAAGTGATCGTCGAGTTGGTCACAGTAAGTACAAGTTTAACCTCCGAAACCGTACAGAGTGCGTCCCTGGCGCTTCAGGGCGTAGACGACATCCATAGCTGTGACCGTCTTCCTCTTGGCGTGCTCAGTGTAAGTGACAGCATCGCGAATGACGTTCTCGAGAAATACCTTGAGGACACCTCTGGTTTCTTCATAGATGAGACCAGAGATACGTTTCACACCGCCCCTTCGAGCAAGACGACGGATGGCCGGCTTGGTGATACCTTGAATGTTATCACGCAACACCTTACGGTGACGCTTGGCACCTCCTTTCCCGAGTCCTTTACCACCTTTGCCGCGTCCAGACATGCTGTACGAAGATAATGTCAATGAATGAAAAAAAAACGTATGTTGTTGTTGTTGTTTTCGTCTACTATGCTGCTGTAATACCCTGTTCAACCTGAAAGTTTGGTTATAATTGGGGTATATAGGGTGTTATCGTCTTCACTGGTATCTCTTTCGTAGTCCTGGAGGTGATTGGTCCTGAAAAGGACCACTAGCTTGCTGTCTGGGTTCCTCTTTGTCCGTTTGTGGTGCCGTATCGCGCTCATGGTGTTTTTTTGTGTCCTGTCTCACTATCTGGCTTGTTTGATTTTGTGTGTTTCATTCGTTGTGCGTTGTCCCATGACTGTCTTTATAGTGTGTTTGGTAGGGCCTCATTCATGGCTGCACATGCTCTTTCTTGATTGCGTAGCATTTGTTGTACGATTTCGATTCTCATTTTGTCTTTCGTTTCTTTGTTTTGTTCTCTAGTTTTGTAAGGATATCCTCAACGATCCTTCTCTCTGTTTCAATTCTTTGGAGGATTTCTTCGTTCTCTTCTTTTAGCTTTGTGAGTTTGGCGATGTCGACTTCTATCTCGCGTTTGATGGATTTTGTTTCCTGTAGCATTGCCTGGGCGCTCTGTACCATTTGTCTGACGCTCTGCATATCTATTACGTCTTCACCTCTGTCCTTGTCGTCTTCGGCGGCCTGCTTGCTGTTTTTTTTCGATTCGCAGCTTCATTTTCATTTCTCTGACTTCAGCAGTCAGCTTGTGTAACTGTCGTCTGTCTATCGTGCGTTGTTTTTCTGCAACATCCGCAGCTACTCTGTGTTTTGCCTCCTTGAAGGGAATGTTTTTGGAAACCGCTTCCTTCAGGATGCTCTTGGTTTCCTGGAACATCGGGCAGCCTCGGTATCTAGCCCCATGGTTTCCGAGGCAGTTTGCACATGTGCGGTTTGAGTTTATTGTTTTGTAGTTGTTGTCCTCCTTTGCCTTGGGACAATCGCGGTATGGGTGGCCACCCGCACAATATCGACAGACTGCATCCCTCCTGCACGTCTTTTTTGTGTGCGAGAACTGCTGGCAGTTGGAGCACTGCATCACCGGAGGGATATAGGCTTCTGTCTTTTTGGTTGTGGTTTCGAGCGTCAGTCTCTCGGGTCTTGTCGCTCCTTCTACCGTAATTATCATCAGATTGGTATTTTTCTTGGCCCAAGTTTTTAGTCTCTCGACCTGCTTGATTTTTAGATTAGCGTTTTCATCCTGAAGGCGTCTGTGGACCTCGGCTTCGGAACAGCTGGTATCCACCCCTCTGATGACCAACTTCTTTGTTGTTATGTATTTCTCCCCACCACCACTTTTATTTGGTGGGGCAACTGGACTTCTTTTGGACTAGATTCCAGTTCGATCATCAGCGAGGTAGTTTTGTCTGTTTTGTTGAGTGAAAGCACGACTCCCTTTTCGTGCCTCCCTACTTTAGCGATACCTCTTCTTCCAGTTATCACCTCGAGGATGTTGATCACTTTGTTGTCGGGTAGGGCCCTGAGTGAGGCCTCGCTTCCCGACGTCTGGGTGATCTTTACGATTCTCTCCCGCATCGCCTCTGCGTTATTGGTCCCTTTGGTGTTTGATCTTTGTTCCCCTCCACAGTCTTGGCTCGAATCTTTCTCCCGTTCTTTGTTATAAGGTGTTATATCTTGCTTCTGGGCCCTTGAGTTGTCTGCTGTTGTTTCCTTAGGACCAGGAATAGTGGCTTGCTTCTCGGTGTTTTCGATGTTCAGCACTCCTGGGTCTACTTCTATCGCTTCTTGAAGAGCGAGTCTAAGGAACTCGTCTCCGTCGTCAATTCTTCGAAGTGTATCTATATTGGTCTCTTTGATACCTTCCTCATGTATCTGTCTTTGCTGAGGAGCTGTCTCTGTCAGTTCTTTCATGGTGCTTGCAGGTGGGTGCGGCTGTCATCTCGGCATCGTGTGGTGGTGTCAACGGTATTTGGTGCAGCATCTCTGTGGTAGATAGGGTTTCTGCTGACGATTTGGGTATGTGCGGTGGTGGCCCCATGGATTCAGGCTCCTGTCTTCTTTTCTCTCGTCTTTCCTGCATCTGCTTTATCTGTTGATGCGCTCTCAACATGTCTTTATATTCTGGGTCTACATAATATTGGCCAGAGACGTGTGCTTCTGCCCTTTTCTGTATTCTTTCCGTCATCTGCTCCAACTGTTGTAACGCTCTCAATATTTCTGTACGTTCTGGGTCTTCATCATCATCTACTTCCACGCTAGCACTTGGGGCCGCACTGCTCTCCGGCAGTCTGCTCTTGTCCTTTTCCTTCGAAGCTTTGGGTCGCTCATCGGTTGTAGTATCAACGGTTGCTTTGTTTGCCTTCTGAGAAGGACTGGCCACGAAGTTGGTAGTATTCTTGCTCTCTGGTTGCCTCTGTTTGCTCTTTGTAGGTTCTTGCTTGATGCTGCTGACAAGTGTTTGAGGGCTTGTATATACTTTCCTCTTTTTAGCTTGTTGCTTGGTGCGAGTCATTTTTGTAAATTCTGACGGCTGTGTTCGCCCTGAAAAGGACGCTCGTTTTAGTATAGTGCTGTCTTCGAATGGAATGTTGGATGAATGACCTGAAAATGGTATGAACGGAAAAAAAAAAAAAAAAAAAAAAAAAACGTACGCGAAAAGCGGTATTTATAGCCCACGGCTGTCGGATTGTTCACGCAAGATGGCCGACGCAAAGTAACAGACGATTGGCTGGTAGCTTATGCACGGTGATAACGAGAGCGTTCCTGACGGTATGGCTTGACACAATTATGTGTTTGTAATCGTGGTATCGCACTGGCTGGCCAACACCAACAACAAGGAAATAAGTGGTTTGAAAATAAGTGAAAAGACCACCATGCCAGGGGGTAGCGACGGTAAGTTTATGTAGAAGTGAAATAGTGCTAGCAACAGGCACCTCAGGTTGGCAGAATGGACAAACTCAGCTCATCAGGCCAAAATTTGCAACCGAGGTGGAGGTGTGTTCAATATTCCCAACGCAGGCAGGAAATGCAGGCTTGGGAAGGAAAAAAAAAAAAAAAAACGAACCCCTTCCGTGAGGAGGGTGACACGACGTGGGCGGGAATGTGTACAGATTTTCGTGTTGGCCCATAAAAACACCTAATAATCATGTTTTTATTGAGACATTGTTGTGGGGGTTTACTTTGTTACTCAGCAAGGCCAAACCCTGCCCCCACCGTCCCTTGTGAATGTAGGAAAAGTTAACAGAAGACGAACTAGAGTTGATTATTATTCGTAACAATACATCATAACGGTGACAGAAAACTAGCACAGCACACATTCTTAGAGGAATATCTCGTTCCATCGGGATGTGTGTACTGGATATCCATAGGGGAGGAAAAAAAATTCTGTCCAAAACTGTGTTGTGGTGATTAAAATACAATACTATTCGAACTCTTATGTGAACAACAATAGGCGTTAATTGAGAAAATTGTGTGGTCCTAAAAAGGACCGTTATTGTCGGGCACAGTGATGAATTCAATTAGGCTCGCTCTCCGCGGATGCGTCTTGCCAACTGAATATCCTTTGGCATTATTGTCACACGCTTGGCGTGGATGGCGCACAGGTTGGTGTCCTCAAAAAGACCAACAAGGTATGCCTCGCTAGCCTCCTGTAGGGCCATGACAGCTGAACTCTGGAAACGTAGATCCGTCTTGAAGTCTTGTGCGATTTCTCGAACCAAGCGTTGGAAGGGCAATTTGCGGATGAGAAGCTCAGTGCTCTTCTGATAACGTCGGATCTCTCGGAGAGCGACGGTACCGGGCCTGTAACGATGGGGCTTCTTAACGCCACCGGTGGCTGGGGCCGACTTTCTAGCAGCCTTGGTGGCCAGCTGTTTACGTGGAGCTTTGCCTCCTGTTGATTTACGAGCAGTCTGCTTGGTACGTGCCATTGTGTTTGACGATTGCGCGCGAAATTTGCAAAGTCTGTTGATATCGAAGAATGTGACAAGAAACAACAAAAAAATTGGTTGTCAGCCAGTTATATGTGCCTGCAGTCCTCGCTGATTGGAAGAAAGTCTACCCGGCTCGCTCTGATTGGCTGTGATGCAGCGCCTATTTTAATCGTGGTTCGCAATTCGTTTAAAGAAGCTAGTAGCCCTTTTCAGGGATTAGAGTTTATCAACACATCGCCTCAGTTAATTAACACTTATTTTCTACTGGCAAATTGCGCTCTGATATAACCAATTAGGTTGAAAGGAACGCGCCTCGCCACAAGACGGTAAAACCCGCAAACAAAGAAACAAACCAAAAAGAAAAGCAACATGCAGTTTCTTATAATTTATTTATTTGTTTCTGCTGGAGCACACTAAAGAGAACAAAAATTATAAAAAAATGTATCAAGCAGAACTAAATCAAACCCCAGGACAATTAACGCTAACTGTCAGGGAAACCACAGAGCCAGATATCAGGGGCGCCCGATTTTCCAGGAGACAATGCTCGTTTTCTTTTCTTTGTTGAGCTGCGGAAAAATCCCGTATGATTCTATTATTCATTTCTTCTGTTTTTTAGCTCATTGTCCGGTGAACTGTGTAACATTGTGGTTTCTATCACTTTATTCGTAGCAGTATCGGAGGTGCCGCAACTTGTCTTTCTTTTTTTCTTTTTTTGTTGTAATGATACTTTCAGTTCTTTAAACTGTAGAATAGGTGGATATTGGTACAGTGCTACCGCTGTGTAATGCAACAAGATAAAAGACAGCTCCAAATATTGAAAAAAGAAACCACACAGAACAGCATCAAACAGACCCCCCGTTTCCCCCCCCCCCCCCCTCCCTCTTCCCCCCTCCCCGGTCTTCTCTCTTCTCATAACAATAAACACCAACAATTGAAACAATAATACACCAAAACCCCCAGTAATATTTTTTAAAAATCCAAAAAAAAAAAAACACCAGCAACAACATCAACAAAAACAGCACTGCATACAGGGATAAAATAACACCAGCAATTTAAAACATCAGCAAAAGTATGACCGAAAATAACAGCACCATCGTTACCGGGACGAACAAGACCCATCAAAAAAAAAAAAAAGCACAATAAAAACAGCACCACCGATTGAACAAACCTATTCCAACAACAGTTACAGCATCATAAACATAAAAACAGCCCAGCCCGGCAAATATTTAAAAGGGAACCACAAGATAGCATCAAAAAGTAAAACAAAAAAACCAACAATTGAAATAAAAACATGCTCCCAAAAACAGCGCAGCCACCAACAGTTTAAAAAAAAAAAAAAAAAAACAGCCGCAACGACACTGCAAACAATTTAAAAAACAGCAACACAAATGAAAAATAACAACAAAAACACTACCAGTAGTGTAAAAACAAAAACAGTTGAAAACACCACACACGCCATACATTTATTACATTATACCACAAGACTAGAACTCTGGGCATTCTTCAGACTGTTAACCGGGAAATGTGAGGTTGTCCTGAAAAGGACAGTGATGGGCTCCAACGAGTGAGTGTGCTGATGTTTCTGCCAGAAAGTTTAACTCTTCCCGGTTGCCTTTTGTGACTTCTTTGGCAGAAGCACTGCCTGGATGTTGGGCAGCACACCGCCCTGGGCGATCGTCACACCGGACAGAAGCTTGTTCAGCTCCTCGTCGTTACGAATGGCCAGCTGGAGATGACGGGGGATGATTCTGGTCTTCTTGTTATCCCTGGCAGCATTGCCTGCCAATTCCAGTACCTCAGCGGCTAGGTACTCCAAGACAGCGGCAAGGTAAACTGGGGCGCCGGCACCAACACGTTCAGCGTAGTTGCCTTTTCTCAGCAAACGGTGAATACGACCAACGGGAAACTGCAGCCCTGCCCTGGAAGAACGGGACTTGGACTTGCCCTTGACTTTACCCCCTTTGCCACGACCGGACATTCTTCTTATTGAATAAAAAAAGTTGTTGAATAAAATGGAAATACAACAAGCTAGCTTGTTCGTATCGGTTATCGGGCCAGTTGTTGTTGTTGTTTTCTTCTACTATGTTGCTGTGATACCCTGTTCAACCTGAAATTTGGTTATAATTGGGGTATATAGGGTGTTATCGTCTCACTGGTATCTCGTTCGTAGTCCCTGGATCACTATCCAGAATGGTCCTGAAAAAAGGACCACTTGCCGCTGATCTGGATTCCTCTTTGTCCGTTTGTAGTGCACGTGTCAGAAAAGAGATGGTGTTTTTTATGTGCGGGCAGCCACGAATACTGACTGCCCAAAGGCCAAAAAGCTACTAAAGACTACAAAGCACCAAATAACAATAGAAAATGTACCAAGCTGCTTCTCGGAAAGCACGGAGCACGATACCGAATGTTGTCCCGAATACCAACAAACAAGGCAAATAATTACAGTTGCCATTGGAAAGGGAGTATCGTACCAAGAGGCAAAAAAAAACACACTGAAGGCAAGTACTCTAGGTGATAGGCACCAAGACAGCCTAAGGAAATCCTCAACGATCCAGACGGCTCACGACTGAAGTGAGAGATTTGAAACAACAACTGCGAAAGGAGAGAGAAAACCGCCAGCCACACAAAAACAGAACCTCAACTGACAGATGTGAAGAAATACATGACAGCTCGGAAAATGGTGTGTTTTCGTGAAACAACAACAATTCATAAACGACATGAAAATAATACACCAAGACATGAAAAGAATTCAGCAACAGGTAGAAGAAGATGTCAGGAAACTGATAGAACTGAAAGATGAAAACGAACAACTACTGAAAAGAATAGAGGCAGAAAGAATGACCATTGAAGAAATTACATCAAACAGAAAAGACACTAAAACGAACGACCAATCAAACGAAGAAGTCATCGAGAAAACGCTAGAAGAGCTACTCCCAACAGTCATAGAAAAAGCGCTTTCCCTGATACAGGAGAAAAGGAAGACACAAGAAACAGAAACGAGGAGGGTCACAAAACCTAACAAGCCAGAAGAAAACAACAAATGTACACTCACCGAACACGTTATGCACGACACCCCGAATGGACAAGAGCAAAGAGGTATCCGGACAGGCAGCTAGTGGTCCTTTTTAGGACCAGTCCTTTTCAGGACTATCAACAGGCTAGCACCGAGGAAAAAAAAACACACAATATACCCAAATTATAACCAACTTTCAGGTTGAACCGTATTACAGCATATATAGATAAACAACAAAAAGGTTCTTTGCAAAAAATTTTATGTACAACGAAAGTCCAGTCAACATGCCTCCTAAAGTATCGTCCAAAGGTGCCAAAAAGGCCGGCAAGGCTAAGGCCGTCCGCACCGGTGACAAGAAAAAGAAGCGCAGAAGAAAGGAAAGTTACAGCATCTATATTTATAAAGTGCTGAAGCAAGTGCACCCTGACACTGGTATCTCTTCCAAGGCCATGTCCATCATGAACTCGTTCGTCAACGACATCTTCGAACGAATTTCAGCCGAAGCCAGTCGCCTGGCCCACTACAACAAACGTAGTACAATCACCTCACGAGAGATACAGACCGCTGTCCGCCTGCTCCTGCCCGGCGAGCTTGCAAAACACGCCGTGAGTGAGGGCACCAAGGCCGTCACTAAATACACGACTAGCAAGTAAAGCTTGTCCCGACGGGTGCACCCCTACCCATCCTGTCAATCACCGGCCCTTTTCAGGGCCTCTACAGTTTTCCCAATTAGCAATACTTATTAGCTTGCGCAAGAGTTCAATGCTTAGTGTTTACTTGGGTAAAACAAACCTCGACGAGGCTGTTCATGCATCATTTATGTTGTCATTTTCGTGTGCGTGAGTGGGACCAGAAGATGCAGCAATAGAGACCGCAGTCAGCGACTCATAGCTTGACTGCCTGCGTCAGGACCAGCGAACCAGAGCTGGTCAAGACCGTGCTTCACCTCCACGTGGTGGTCCTGGAAACAGTCTGCAGCAAGATCCGTGTTGCGCAACACGCATAAAAATAAACATATAAAATAGAAGGCGGTGTTGTTGTTGTTCGTCCGTGTATGTAAAAAAAAACAAAGGGGGCCGACAGTGTAAACAAAGAGAGCAACAACAACAACAACAACAAAAAAATGTCTACAACACGTGGTGTTCCCAAGCGGTCACCCATCTAAGTACTAACCACGCCCGACGTTGCTTGACTTCGGTGATCGGACGAGAACCGGTATTTTCAACGTGGTATGGCCGTAGACAACCAAACGTGCATAAGATGCTATAAGAAGTCAAACAAGACACCCACTGTCCGTCTCGTTTTGGGTTAGCCGAGTTTTGGTTTCGTGAAATTGAGAAAAAAAAAAAAAAAAAAAAAAAAAAAAAAAAAAAAAAACAAACACACACACACACACACACACACACACACACACACACACACACGCACGCGCACACGCGCACACACACACACACACACACACACACACACACACACACACACACACAATAATAATAATCTAGACAGACATAAAAAGTTGCAATGTTTAAAATATGCAAACTATCCCCTACAAAGCCTACCTATACAATACTCATTCAACAAAGCACTTTTCAAACACTTCATCTACACCGCTCGTTATTTTCTATGTGAATAATATGTTTTATATCCATTTAGTATTATTGTATAATGTACTGCATGTGAGAATGTACCTGCATCCCACTGTACTTTTGATATATATAATGTTTTCGTTTGTCATGATGTGTATGACAATGTGCAGATATATATTTTTTTTTTTATAACTGCTACAGAAGTGCCTAAGAAAGTATTATTTATTATTATTATCATCATTTCATTTTCCCGCACGAATGTACGGATATAAGCGAGAATGTGTTTATGTAATTTTTGTACTGATGATTTATGACACATTCAAAAATGCAGATTAATTGTTGTCGGTTTGACCGCATGAGCGAGTGTCGGGGTGCAGAATGAAAGACAAAGTGCCCAGTTCTCCTGATAATGACTGCAGGACCCAAACCCGCCGAACACCAGTAGTGGTCCCAAATATCATTCCTAACGGCAATCAGTACCCAACCCCCACTCATAGCCACCTATACTAACGAAACCATTTTTTTTTTTTTTTTTTTTCTTAAGATTGTTGAAGACAGAAGCTGAGCAAAAAGTGAACTCTTTGGCAATCCATGGAGGAGTGCTAATACGGGACATTTGGGGGCCCTGAAAAGGGCCGGGGTAAGTGATCGTCGAGTTGGTCACAGTAAGTACAAGTTTAACCTCCGAAACCGTACAGAGTGCGTCCCTGGCGCTTCAGGGCGTAGACGACATCCATAGCTGTGACCGTCTTCCTCTTGGCGTGCTCAGTGTAAGTGACAGCATCGCGAATGACGTTCTCGAGAAATACCTTGAGGACACCTCTGGTTTCTTCATAGATGAGACCAGAGATACGTTTCACACCGCCCCTTCGAGCAAGACGACGGATGGCCGGCTTGGTGATACCTTGAATGTTATCACGCAACACCTTACGGTGACGCTTGGCACCTCCTTTCCCGAGTCCTTTACCACCTTTGCCGCGTCCAGACATGCTGTACGAAGATAATGTCAATGAATGAAAAAAAACATGTTGTTGTTGTTGTTGTTTTCGTCTACTATGCTGCTGTAATACCCTGTTCAACCTGAAAGTTTGGTTATAATTGGGGTATATAGGGTGTTATCGTCTTCACTGGTATCTCTTTCGTAGTCCTGGAGGTGATTGGTCCTGAAAAGGACCACTAGCTTGCTGTCTGGGTTCCTCTTTGTCCGTTTGTGGTGCCGTATCGCGCTCATGGTGTTTTTTGTGTCCTGTCTCACTATCTGGCTTGTTTGATTTTGTGTGTTTCATTCGTTGTGCGTTGTCCCATGACTGTCTTTATAGTGTGTTTGGTAGGGCCTCATTCATGGCTGCACATGCTCTTTCTTGATTGCGTAGCATTTGTTGTACGATTTCGATTCTCATTTTGTCTTTCGTTTCTTTGTTTTGTTCTCTAGTTTTTGTAAGGATATCCTCAACGATCCTTCTCTCTGTTTCAATTCTTTGGAGGATTTCTTCGTTCTCTTCTTTTAGCTTTGTGAGTTTGGCGATGTCGACTTCTATCTCGCGTTTGATGGATTTTGTTTCCTGTAGCATTGCCTGGGCGCTCTGTACCATTTGTCTGACGCTCTGCATATCTATTACGTCTTCACCTCTGTCCTTGTCGTCTTCGGCGGCCTGCTTGCTGTTTTTTTCGATTCGCAGCTTCATTTTCATTTCTCTGACTTCAGCAGTCAGCTTGTGTAACTGTCGTCTGTCTATCGTGCGTGGTTTTTTTTTTTCTGCAACATCCGCAGCTACTCTGTGTTTTGCCTCCTTGAAGGGAATGTTTTTGGAAACCGCTTCCTTCAGGATGCTCTTGGTTTCCTGGAACATCGGGCAGCCTCGGTATCTAGCCCCATGGTTTCCGAGGCAGTTTGCACATGTGCGGTTTGAGTTTATTGTTTTGTAGTTGTTGTCCTCCTTTGCCTTGGGACAATCGCGGTATGGGTGGCCACCCGCACAATATCGACAGACTGCATCCCTCCTGCACGTCTTTTTTGTGTGCGAGAACTGCTGGCAGTTGGAGCACTGCATCACCGGAGGGATATAGGCTTCTGTCTTTTTGGTTGTGGTTTCGAGCGTCAGTCTCTCGGGTCTTGTCGCTCCTTCTACCGTAATTATCATCAGATTGGTATTTTTCTTGGCCCAAGTTTTTAGTCTCTCGACCTGCTTGATTTTTAGATTAGCGTTTTCATCCTGAAGGCGTCTGTGGACCTCGGCTTCGGAACAGCTGGTATCCACCCCTCTGATGACCAACTTCTTTGTTGTTATGTATTTCTCCACCACCACTTTTATTTGGTGGGGCAACTGGACTTCTTTTGGACTAGATTCCAGTTCGATCATCAGCGAGGTAGTTTTGTCTGTTTTGTTGAGTGAAAGCACGACTCCCTTTTCGTGCCTCCCTACTTTAGCGATACCTCTTCTTCCAGTTATCACCTCGAGGATGTTGATCACTTTGTTGTCGGGTAGGGCCCTGAGTGAGGCCTCGCTTCCCGACGTCTGGGTGATCTTTACGATTCTCTCCCGCATCGCCTCTGCGTTATTGGTCCCTTTGGTGTTTGATCTTTGTTCCCCTCCACAGTCTTGGCTCGAATCTTTCTCCCGTTCTTTGTTATAAGGTGTTATATCTTGCTTCTGGGCCCTTGAGTTGTCTGCTGTTGTTTCCTTAGGACCAGGAATAGTGGCTTGCTTCTCGGTGTTTTCGATGTTCAGCACTCCTGGGTCTACTTCTATCGCTTCTTGAAGAGCGAGTCTAAGGAACTCGTCTCCGTCGTCAATTCTTCGAAGTGTATCTATATTGGTCTCTTTGATACCTTCCTCATGTATCTGTCTTTGCTGAGGAGCTGTCTCTGTCAGTTCTTTCATGGTGCTTGCAGGTGGGTCGGCTGTCATCTCGGCATCGTGTGGTGGTGTCAACGGTATTTGGTGCAGCATCTCTGTGGTAGATAGGGTTTCTGCTGACGATTTGGGTATGTGCGGTGGTGGCCCCATGGATTCAGGCTCCTGTCTTCTTTTCTCTCGTCTTTCCTGCATCTGCTTTATCTGTTGATGCGCTCTCAACATGTCTTTATATTCTGGGTCTACATAATATTGGCCAGAGACGTGTGCTTCTGCCCTTTTCTGTATTCTTTCCGTCATCTGCTCCAACTGTTGTAACGCTCTCAATATTTCTGTACGTTCTGGGTCTTCATCATCATCTACTTCCACGCTAGCACTTGGGGCCGCACTGCTCTCCGGCAGTCTGCTCTTGTCCTTTTCCTTCGAAGCTTTGGGTCGCTCATCGGTTGTAGTATCAACGGTTGCTTTGTTTGCCTTCTGAGAAGGACTGGCCACGAAGTTGGTAGTATTCTTGCTCTCTGGTTGCCTCTGTTTGCTCTTTGTAGGTTCTTGCTTGATGCTGCTGACAAGTGTTTGAGGGCTTGTATATACTTTCCTCTTTTTAGCTTGTTGCTTGGTGCGAGTCATTTTTGTAAATTCTGACGGCTGTGTTCGCCCTGAAAAGGACGCTCGTTTTAGTATAGTGCTGTCTTCGAATGGAATGTTGGATGAATGACCTGAAAATGGTATGAACGGAAAAAAAAAAAAAAAAAAAAAAAAAAACGTACGCGAAAAGCGGTATTTATAGCCCACGGCTGTCGGATTGTTCACGCAAGATGGCCGACGCAAAGTAACAGACGATTGGCTGGTAGCTTATGCACGGTGATAACGAGAGCGTTCCTGACGGTATGGCTTGACACAATTATGTGTTTGTAATCGTGGTATCGCACTGGCTGGCCAACACCAACAACAAGGAAATAAGTGGTTTGAAAATAAGTGAAAAGACCACCATGCCAGGGGGTAGCGACGGTAAGTTTATGTAGAAGTGAAATAGTGCTAGCAACAGGCACCTCAGGTTGGCAGAATGGACAAACTCAGCTCATCAGGCCAAAATTTGCAACCGAGGTGGAGGTGTGTTCAATATTCCCAACGCAGGCAGGAAATGCAGGCTTGGGAAGGAAAAAAAAAAAAAAAAACGAACCCCTTCCGTGAGGAGGGTGACACGACGTGGGCGGGAATGTGTACAGATTTTCGTGTTGGCCCATAAAAACACCTAATAATCATGTTTTTATTGAGACATTGTTGTGGGGGTTTACTTTGTTACTCAGCAAGGCCAAACCCTGCCCCCACCGTCCCTTGTGAATGTAGGAAAAGTTAACAGAAGACGAACTAGAGTTGATTATTATTCGTAACAATACATCATAACGGTGACAGAAAACTAGCACAGCACACATTCTTAGAGGAATATCTCGTTCCATCGGGATGTGTGTACTGGATATCCATAGGGGAGGAAAAAAAATTCTGTCCAAAACTGTGTTGTGTTGTGTGGGTGATTAAAATACAATACTATTCGAACTCTTATGTGAACAACAATAGGCGTTAATTGAGAAAATTGTGTGGTCCTAAAAAGGACCGTTATTGTCGGGCACAGTGATGAATTCAATTAGGCTCGCTCTCCGCGGATGCGTCTTGCCAACTGAATATCCTTTGGCATTATTGTCACACGCTTGGCGTGGATGGCGCACAGGTTGGTGTCCTCAAAAAGACCAACAAGGTATGCCTCGCTAGCCTCCTGTAGGGCCATGACAGCTGAACTCTGGAAACGTAGATCCGTCTTGAAGTCTTGTGCGATTTCTCGAACCAAGCGTTGGAAGGGCAATTTGCGGATGAGAAGCTCAGTGCTCTTCTGATAACGTCGGATCTCTCGGAGAGCGACGGTACCGGGCCTGTAACGATGGGGCTTCTTAACGCCACCGGTGGCTGGGGCCGACTTTCTAGCAGCCTTGGTGGCCAGCTGTTTACGTGGAGCTTTGCCTCCTGTTGATTTACGAGCAGTCTGCTTGGTACGTGCCATTGTGTTTGACGATTGCGCGCGAAATTTGCAAAGTCTGTTGATATCGAAGAATGTGACAAGAAACAACAAAAAAAATTGGTTGTCAGCCAGTTATATGTGCCTGCAGTCCTCGCTGATTGGAAGAAAGTCTACCCGGCTCGCTCTGATTGGCTGTGATGCAGCGCCTATTTTAATCGTGGTTCGCAATTCGTTTAAAGAAGCTAGTAGCCCTTTTCAGGGATTAGAGTTTATCAACACATCGCCTCAGTTAATTAACACTTATTTTCTACTGGCAAATTGCGCTCTGATATAACCAATTAGGTTGAAAGGAACGCGCCTCGCCACAAGACGGTAAAACCCGCAAACAAAGAAACAAACCAAAAAGAAAAGCAACATGCAGTTTCTTATAATTTATTTATTTGTTTCTGCTGGAGCACACTAAAGAGAACAAAAATTATAAAAAAATGTATCAAGCAGAACTAAATCAAACCCCAGGACAATTAACGCTAACTGTCAGGGAAACCACAGAGCCAGATATCAGGGGCGCCCGATTTTCCAGGAGACAATGCTCGTTTTCTTTTCTTTGTTGAGCTGCGGAAAAATCCCGTATGATTCTATTATTCATTTCTTCTGTTTTTTAGCTCATTGTCCGGTGAACTGTGTAACATTGTGGTTTCTATCACTTTATTCGTAGCAGTATCGGAGGTGCCGCAACTTGTCTTTCTTTTTTTCTTTTTTTGTTGTAATGATACTTTCAGTTCTTTAAACTGTAGAATAGGTGGATATTGGTACAGTGCTACCGCTGTGTAATGCAACAAGATAAAAGACAGCTCCAAATATTGAAAAAAGAAACCACACAGAACAGCATCAAACAGACCTCCCGTTTCCCCCCCCCCCTCCCTCTTCCCCCCTCCCCGGTCTTCTCTCTTCTCATAACAATAAACACCAACAATTGAAACAATAATACACCAAAACCCCCAGTAATATTTTTTTAAAAATCCAAAAAAAAAAAAACACCAGCAACAACATCAACAAAAACAGCACTGCATACAGGGATAAAATAACACCAGCAATTTAAAACATCAGCAAAAGTATGACCGAAAATAACAGCACCATCGTTACCGGGACGAACAAGACCCATCAAAAAAAAAAAGCACAATAAAAACAGCACCACCGATTGAACAAACCTATTCCAACAACAGTTACAGCATCATAAACATAAAAACAGCCCAGCCCGGCAAATATTTAAAAGGGAACCACAAGATAGCATCAAAAAGTAAAACAAAAAACCAACAATTGAAATAAAAACATGCTCCCAAAAACAGCACAGCCACCAACAGTTTAAAAAAATAAAAAACAGCCGCAACGACACTGCAAACAATTTAAAAAACAGCAACACAAATGAAAAATAACAACAAAAACACTACCAGTAGTGTAAAAACAAAAACAGTTGAAAACACCACACACGCCATACATTTATTACATTATACCACAAGACTAGAACTCTGGGCATTCTTCAGACTGTTAACCGGGAAATGTGAGGTTGTCCTGAAAAGGACAGTGATGGGCTCCAACGAGTGAGTGTGCTGATGTTTCTGCCAGAAAGTTTAACTCTTCCCGGTTGCCTTTTGTGACTTCTTTGGCAGAAGCACTGCCTGGATGTTGGGCAGCACACCGCCCTGGGCGATCGTCACACCGGACAGAAGCTTGTTCAGCTCCTCGTCGTTACGAATGGCCAGCTGGAGATGACGGGGGATGATTCTGGTCTTCTTGTTATCCCTGGCAGCATTGCCTGCCAATTCCAGTACCTCAGCGGCTAGGTACTCCAAGACAGCGGCAAGGTAAACTGGGGCGCCGGCACCAACACGTTCAGCGTAGTTGCCTTTTCTCAGCAAACGGTGAATACGACCAACGGGAAACTGCAGCCCTGCCCTGGAAGAACGGGACTTGGACTTGCCCTTGACTTTACCCCCTTTGCCACGACCGGACATTATTCTTGTTGAATAAAAAAGTTGTTGAATAAAATGGAAAAACAACAAGCTAGCTTGTTCGTATCGGTTATCAGGCCAGAAAGAAAGTAAATCTTTAAATAGCGTCTCACCGGCGACGTTATGCGCGGACGCGATTGGCCAGTAATGGTAGCAGGAGTTTAAGAGTGAAGTTTGATTGGCTACCGGCTTTTTGGTCTTCGTCTCCGTCCTATATATAAGCTATAAAGGTTCTTTGCAAAAATTTTATGTACAACGAAAGTCCAGTCAACATGCCTCCTAAAGTATCGTCCAAAGGTGCCAAAAAGGCCGGCAAGGCTAAGGCCGTCCGCACCGGTGACAAGAAAAAGAAGCGCAGAAGAAAGGAAAGTTACAGCATCTATATTTATAAAGTGCTGAAGCAAGTGCACCCTGACACTGGTATCTCTTCCAAGGCCATGTCCATCATGAACTCGTTCGTCAACGACATCTTCGAACGAATTTCAGCCGAAGCCAGTCGCCTGGCCCACTACAACAAACGTAGTACAATCACCTCACGAGAGATACAGACCGCTGTCCGCCTGCTCCTGCCCGGCGAGCTTGCAAAACACGCCGTGAGTGAGGGCACCAAGGCCGTCACTAAATACACGACTAGCAAGTAAAGCTTGTCCCGACGGGTGCACCCCTACCCATCCTGTCAATCACCGGCCCTTTTCAGGGCCTCTACAGTTTTCCCAATTAGCAATACTTATTAGCTTGCGCAAGAGTTCAATGCTTAGTGTTTACTTGGGTAAAACAAACCTCGACGAGGCTGTTCATGCATCATTTATGTTGTCATTTTCGTGTGCGTGAGTGGGACCAGAAGATGCAGCAATAGAGACCGCAGTCAGCGACTCATAGCTTGACTGCCTGCGTCAGGACCAGCGAACCAGAGCTGGTCAAGACCGTGCTTCACCTCCACGTGGTGGTCCTGGAAACAGTCTGCAGCAAGATCCGTGTTGCGCAACACGCATAAAAATAAACATATAAAATAGAAGGCGGTGGTGTTGTTCGTCCGTGTATGTAAAAAAAAACAAAGGGGGCCGACAGTGTAAACAAAGAGAGCAACAACAACAACAACAACAAAAAAAATGTCTACAACACGTGGTGTTCCCAAGCGGTCACCCATCTAAGTACTAACCACGCCCGACGTTGCTTGACTTCGGTGATCGGACGAGAACCGGTATTTTCAACGTGGTATGGCCGTAGACAACCAAACGTGCATAAGATGCTATAAGAAGTCAAACAAGACACCCACTGTCCGTCTCGTTTTGGGTTAGCCGAGTTTTGGTTTCGTGAAATTGAGAAAAAAAAAAAAAAAAAAAAAAAAAAAAAAAAAAAAAAAAAACACACACACACACACACACACACACACACACACACACACACACACACACACACACACACACACACACACACACACACACACACACACACACACACACACACACACACACAATAATAATAATCTAGACAGACATAAAAAGTTGCAATGTTTAAAATATGCAAACTATCCCCTACAAAGCCTACCTATACAATACTCATTCAACAAAGCACTTTTCAAACACTTCATCTACACCGCTCGTTATTTTCTATGTGAATAATATGTTTTATATCCATTTAGTATTATTGTATAATGTACTGCATGTGAGAATGTACCTGCATCCCACTGTACTTTTGATATATATAATGTTTTCGTTTGTCATGATGTGTATGACAATGTGCAGATATATATTTTTTTTTTTATAACTGCTACAGAAGTGCCTAAGAAAGTATTATTTATTATTATTATCATCATTTCATTTTCCCGCACGAATGTACGGATATAAGCGAGAATGTGTTTATGTAATTTTTGTACTGATGATTTATGACACATTCAAAAATGCAGATTAATTGTTGTCGGTTTGACCGCATGAGCGAGTGTCGGGGTGCAGAATGAAAGACAAAGTGCCCAGTTCTCCTGATAATGACTGCAGGACCCAAACCCGCCGAACACCAGTAGTGGTCCCAAATATCATTCCTAACGGCAATCAGTACCCAACCCCCACTCATAGCCACCTATACTAACGAAACCATTTTTTTTTTTTTTTTTACTTAAGATTGTTGAAGACAGAAGCTGAGCAAAAAGTGAACTCTTTGGCAATCCATGGAGGAGTGCTAATACGGGACATTTGGGGGCCCTGAAAAGGGCCGGGGTAAGTGATCGTCGAGTTGGTCACAGTAAGTACAAGTTTAACCTCCGAAACCGTACAGAGTGCGTCCCTGGCGCTTCAGGGCGTAGACGACATCCATAGCTGTGACCGTCTTCCTCTTGGCGTGCTCAGTGTAAGTGACAGCATCGCGAATGACGTTCTCGAGAAATACCTTGAGGACACCTCTGGTTTCTTCATAGATGAGACCAGAGATACGTTTCACACCGCCCCTTCGAGCAAGACGACGGATGGCCGGCTTGGTGATACCTTGAATGTTATCACGCAACACCTTACGGTGACGCTTGGCACCTCCTTTCCCGAGTCCTTTACCACCTTTGCCGCGTCCAGACATGCTGTACGAAGATAATGTCAATGAATGAAAAAAAAACGTATGTTGTTGTTGTTGTTTTCGTCTACTATGCTGCTGTAATACCCTGTTCAACCTGAAAGTTTGGTTATAATTGGGGTATATAGGGTGTTATCGTCTTCACTGGTATCTCTTTCGTAGTCCTGGAGGTGATTGGTCCTGAAAAGGACCACTAGCTTGCTGTCTGGGTTCCTCTTTGTCCGTTTGTGGTGCCGTATCGCGCTCATGGTGTTTTTTGTGTCCTGTCTCACTATCTGGCTTGTTTGATTTTGTGTGTTTCATTCGTTGTGCGTTGTCCCATGACTGTCTTTATAGTGTGTTTGGTAGGGCCTCATTCATGGCTGCACATGCTCTTTCTTGATTGCGTAGCATTTGTTGTACGATTTCGATTCTCATTTTGTCTTTCGTTTCTTTGTTTTGTTCTCTAGTTTTTGTAAGGATATCCTCAACGATCCTTCTCTCTGTTTCAATTCTTTGGAGGATTTCTTCGTTCTCTTCTTTTAGCTTTGTGAGTTTGGCGATGTCGACTTCTATCTCGCGTTTGATGGATTTTGTTTCCTGTAGCATTGCCTGGGCGCTCTGTACCATTTGTCTGACGCTCTGCATATCTATTACGTCTTCACCTCTGTCCTTGTCGTCTTCGGCGGCCTGCTTGCTGTTTTTTTTTCGATTCGCAGCTTCATTTTCATTTCTCTGACTTCAGCAGTCAGCTTGTGTAACTGTCGTCTGTCTATCGTGCGTTGTTTTTCTGCAACATCCGCAGCTACTCTGTGTTTTGCCTCCTTGAAGGGAATGTTTTTGGAAACCGCTTCCTTCAGGATGCTCTTGGTTTCCTGGAACATCGGGCAGCCTCGGTATCTAGCCCCATGGTTTCCGAGGCAGTTTGCACATGTGCGGTTTGAGTTTATTGTTTTGTAGTTGTTGTCCTCCTTTGCCTTGGGACAATCGCGGTATGGGTGGCCACCCGCACAATATCGACAGACTGCATCCCTCCTGCACGTCTTTTTTGTGTGCGAGAACTGCTGGCAGTTGGAGCACTGCATCACCGGAGGGATATAGGCTTCTGTCTTTTTGGTTGTGGTTTCGAGCGTCAGTCTCTCGGGTCTTGTCGCTCCTTCTACCGTAATTATCATCAGATTGGTATTTTTCTTGGCCCAAGTTTTTAGTCTCTCGACCTGCTTGATTTTTAGATTAGCGTTTTCATCCTGAAGGCGTCTGTGGACCTCGGCTTCGGAACAGCTGGTATCCACCCCTCTGATGACCAACTTCTTTGTTGTTATGTATTTCTCCACCACCACTTTTATTTGGTGGGGCAACTGGACTTCTTTTGGACTAGATTCCAGTTCGATCATCAGCGAGGTAGTTTTGTCTGTTTTGTTGAGTGAAAGCACGACTCCCTTTTCGTGCCTCCCTACTTTAGCGATACCTCTTCTTCCAGTTATCACCTCGAGGATGTTGATCACTTTGTTGTCGGGTAGGGCCCTGAGTGAGGCCTCGCTTCCCGACGTCTGGGTGATCTTTACGATTCTCTCCCGCATCGCCTCTGCGTTATTGGTCCCTTTGGTGTTTGATCTTTGTTCCCCTCCACAGTCTTGGCTCGAATCTTTCTCCCGTTCTTTGTTATAAGGTGTTATATCTTGCTTCTGGGCCCTTGAGTTGTCTGCTGTTGTTTCCTTAGGACCAGGAATAGTGGCTTGCTTCTCGGTGTTTTCGATGTTCAGCACTCCTGGGTCTACTTCTATCGCTTCTTGAAGAGCGAGTCTAAGGAACTCGTCTCCGTCGTCAATTCTTCGAAGTGTATCTATATTGGTCTCTTTGATACCTTCCTCATGTATCTGTCTTTGCTGAGGAGCTGTCTCTGTCAGTTCTTTCATGGTGCTTGCAGGTGGGTCGGCTGTCATCTCGGCATCGTGTGGTGGTGGTGTCAACGGTATTTGGTGCAGCATCTCTGTGGTAGATAGGGTTTCTGCTGACGATTTGGGTATGTGCGGTGGTGGCCCCATGGATTCAGGCTCCTGTCTTCTTTTCTCTCGTCTTTCCTGCATCTGCTTTATCTGTTGATGCGCTCTCAACATGTCTTTATATTCTGGGTCTACATAATATTGGCCAGAGACGTGTGCTTCTGCCCTTTTCTGTATTCTTTCCGTCATCTGCTCCAACTGTTGTAACGCTCTCAATATTTCTGTACGTTCTGGGTCTTCATCATCATCTACTTCCACGCTAGCACTTGGGGCCGCACTGCTCTCCGGCAGTCTGCTCTTGTCCTTTTCCTTCGAAGCTTTGGGTCGCTCATCGGTTGTAGTATCAACGGTTGCTTTGTTTGCCTTCTGAGAAGGACTGGCCACGAAGTTGGTAGTATTCTTGCTCTCTGGTTGCCTCTGTTTGCTCTTTGTAGGTTCTTGCTTGATGCTGCTGACAAGTGTTTGAGGGCTTGTATATACTTTCCTCTTTTTAGCTTGTTGCTTGGTGCGAGTCATTTTTGTAAATTCTGACGGCTGTGTTCGCCCTGAAAAGGACGCTCGTTTTAGTATAGTGCTGTCTTCGAATGGAATGTTGGATGAATGACCTGAAAATGGTATGAACGGAAAAAAAAAAAAAAAAAAAAAAAAACGTACGCGAAAAGCGGTATTTATAGCCCACGGCTGTCGGATTGTTCACGCAAGATGGCCGACGCAAAGTAACAGACGATTGGCTGGTAGCTTATGCACGGTGATAACGAGAGCGTTCCTGACGGTATGGCTTGACACAATTATGTGTTTGTAATCGTGGTATCGCACTGGCTGGCCAACACCAACAACAAGGAAATAAGTGGTTTGAAAATAAGTGAAAAGACCACCATGCCAGGGGGTAGCGACGGTAAGTTTATGTAGAAGTGAAATAGTGCTAGCAACAGGCACCTCAGGTTGGCAGAATGGACAAACTCAGCTCATCAGGCCAAAATTTGCAACCGAGGTGGAGGTGTGTTCAATATTCCCAACGCAGGCAGGAAATGCAGGCTTGGGAAGGAAAAAAAAAAAAAAAAAACGAACCCCTTCCGTGAGGAGGGTGACACGACGTGGGCGGGAATGTGTACAGATTTTCGTGTTGGCCCATAAAAACACCTAATAATCATGTTTTTATTGAGACATTGTTGTGGGGGTTTACTTTGTTACTCAGCAAGGCCAAACCCTGCCCCCACCGTCCCTTGTGAATGTAGGAAAAGTTAACAGAAGACGAACTAGAGTTGATTATTATTCGTAACAATACATCATAACGGTGACAGAAAACTAGCACAGCACACATTCTTAGAGGAATATCTCGTTCCATCGGGATGTGTGTACTGGATATCCATAGGGGAGGAAAAAAAAATTCTGTCCAAAACTGTGTTGTGTTGTGTGGGTGATTAAAATACAATACTATTCGAACTCTTATGTGAACAACAATAGGCGTTAATTGAGAAAATTGTGTGGTCCTAAAAAGGACCGTTATTGTCGGGCACAGTGATGAATTCAATTAGGCTCGCTCTCCGCGGATGCGTCTTGCCAACTGAATATCCTTTGGCATTATTGTCACACGCTTGGCGTGGATGGCGCACAGGTTGGTGTCCTCAAAAAGACCAACAAGGTATGCCTCGCTAGCCTCCTGTAGGGCCATGACAGCTGAACTCTGGAAACGTAGATCCGTCTTGAAGTCTTGTGCGATTTCTCGAACCAAGCGTTGGAAGGGCAATTTGCGGATGAGAAGCTCAGTGCTCTTCTGATAACGTCGGATCTCTCGGAGAGCGACGGTACCGGGCCTGTAACGATGGGGCTTCTTAACGCCACCGGTGGCTGGGGCCGACTTTCTAGCAGCCTTGGTGGCCAGCTGTTTACGTGGAGCTTTGCCTCCTGTTGATTTACGAGCAGTCTGCTTGGTACGTGCCATTGTGTTTGACGATTGCGCGCGAAATTTGCAAAGTCTGTTGATATCGAAGAATGTGACAAGAAACAACAAAAAAATTGGTTGTCAGCCAGTTATATGTGCCTGCAGTCCTCGCTGATTGGAAGAAAGTCTACCCGGCTCGCTCTGATTGGCTGTGATGCAGCGCCTATTTTAATCGTGGTTCGCAATTCGTTTAAAGAAGCTAGTAGCCCTTTTCAGGGATTAGAGTTTATCAACACATCGCCTCAGTTAATTAACACTTATTTTCTACTGGCAAATTGCGCTCTGATATAACCAATTAGGTTGAAAGGAACGCGCCTCGCCACAAGACGGTAAAACCCGCAAACAAAGAAACAAACCAAAAAGAAAAGCAACATGCAGTTTCTTATAATTTATTTATTTGTTTCTGCTGGAGCACACTAAAGAGAACAAAAAATTATAAAAAAATGTATCAAGCAGAACTAAATCAAACCCCAGGACAATTAACGCTAACTGTCAGGGAAACCACAGAGCCAGATATCAGGGGCGCCCGATTTTCCAGGAGACAATGCTCGTTTTCTTTTCTTTGTTGAGCTGCGGAAAAATCCCGTATGATTCTATTATTCATTTCTTCTGTTTTTTAGCTCATTGTCCGGTGAACTGTGTAACATTGTGGTTTCTATCACTTTATTCGTAGCAGTATCGGAGGTGCCGCAACTTGTCTTTCTTTTTTTCTTTTTTTGTTGTAATGATACTTTCAGTTCTTTAAACTGTAGAATAGGTGGATATTGGTACAGTGCTACCGCTGTGTAATGCAACAAGATAAAAGACAGCTCCAAATATTGAAAAAAGAAACCACACAGAACAGCATCAAACAGCCCCCCCGTTTCCCCCCCCCCCCCCCCTCCCTCTTCCCCCCTCCCCGGTCTTCTCTCTTCTCATAACAATAAACACCAACAATTGAAACAATAATACACCAAAACCCCCAGTAATATTTTTTAAAAATCCAAAAAAAAAAAAAAACACCAGCAACAACATCAACAAAAACAGCACTGCATACAGGGATAAAATAACACCAGCAATTTAAAACATCAGCAAAAGTATGACCGAAAATAACAGCACCATCGTTACCGGGACGAACAAGACCCATCAAAAAAAAAAAAGCACAATAAAAACAGCACCACCGATTGAACAAACCTATTCCAACAACAGTTACAGCATCATAAACATAAAAACAGCCCAGCCCGGCAAATATTTAAAAGGGAACCACAAGATAGCATCAAAAAGTAAAACAAAAAACCAACAATTGAAATAAAAACATGCTCCCAAAAACAGCACAGCCACCAACAGTTTAAAAAAAATAAAAAACAGCCGCAACGACACTGCAAACAATTTAAAAAACAGCAACACAAATGAAAAATAACAACAAAAACACTACCAGTAGTGTAAAAACAAAAACAGTTGAAAACACCACACACGCCATACATTTATTACATTATACCACAAGACTAGAACTCTGGGCATTCTTCAGACTGTTAACCGGGAAATGTGAGGTTGTCCTGAAAAGGACAGTGATGGGCTCCAACGAGTGAGTGTGCTGATGTTTCTGCCAGAAAGTTTAACTCTTCCCGGTTGCCTTTTGTGACTTCTTTGGCAGAAGCACTGCCTGGATGTTGGGCAGCACACCGCCCTGGGCGATCGTCACACCGGACAGAAGCTTGTTCAGCTCCTCGTCGTTACGAATGGCCAGCTGGAGATGACGGGGGATGATTCTGGTCTTCTTGTTATCCCTGGCAGCATTGCCTGCCAATTCCAGTACCTCAGCGGCTAGGTACTCCAAGACAGCGGCAAGGTAAACTGGGGCGCCGGCACCAACACGTTCAGCGTAGTTGCCTTTTCTCAGCAAACGGTGAATACGACCAACGGGAAACTGCAGCCCTGCCCTGGAAGAACGGGACTTGGACTTGCCCTTGACTTTACCCCCTTTGCCACGACCGGACATTATTCTTGTTGAATAAAAAAGTTGTTGAATAAAATGGAAAAACAACAAGCTAGCTTGTTCGTATCGGTTATCAGGCCAGAAAGAAAGTAAATCTTTAAATAGCGTCTCACCGGCGACGTTATGCGCGGACGCGATTGGCCAGTAATGGTAGCAGGAGTTTAAGAGTGAAGTTTGATTGGCTACCGGCTTTTTGGTCTTCGTCTCCGTCCTATATATAAGCTATAAAGGTTCTTTGCAAAAATTTTATGTACAACGAAAGTCCAGTCAACATGCCTCCTAAAGTATCGTCCAAAGGTGCCAAAAAGGCCGGCAAGGCTAAGGCCGTCCGCACCGGTGACAAGAAAAAGAAGCGCAGAAGAAAGGAAAGTTACAGCATCTATATTTATAAAGTGCTGAAGCAAGTGCACCCTGACACTGGTATCTCTTCCAAGGCCATGTCCATCATGAACTCGTTCGTCAACGACATCTTCGAACGAATTTCAGCCGAAGCCAGTCGCCTGGCCCACTACAACAAACGTAGTACAATCACCTCACGAGAGATACAGACCGCTGTCCGCCTGCTCCTGCCCGGCGAGCTTGCAAAACACGCCGTGAGTGAGGGCACCAAGGCCGTCACTAAATACACGACTAGCAAGTAAAGCTTGTCCCGACGGGTGCACCCCTACCCATCCTGTCAATCACCGGCCCTTTTCAGGGCCTCTACAGTTTTCCCAATTAGCAATACTTATTAGCTTGCGCAAGAGTTCAATGCTTAGTGTTTACTTGGGTAAAACAAACCTCGACGAGGCTGTTCATGCATCATTTATGTTGTCATTTTCGTGTGCGTGAGTGGGACCAGAAGATGCAGCAATAGAGACCGCAGTCAGCGACTCATAGCTTGACTGCCTGCGTCAGGACCAGCGAACCAGAGCTGGTCAAGACCGTGCTTCACCTCCACGTGGTGGTCCTGGAAACAGTCTGCAGCAAGATCCGTGTTGCGCAACACGCATAAAAATAAACATATAAAATAGAAGGCGGTGGTGTTGTTCGTCCGTGTATGTAAAAAAAAACAAAGGGGGCCGACAGTGTAAACAAAGAGAGCAACAACAACAACAACAACAAAAAAATGTCTACAACACGTGGTGTTCCCAAGCGGTCACCCATCTAAGTACTAACCAC
>JAMPIV010014580.1:0-70384 GCA_024509875.1 Oreohelix idahoensis
GCTATCCAGGAAATGTTAAGCCGTGGCTGTATTATTGAAAGATCCCGCTCAACCATGGTGCCATCCTCCTTATAGTGTGAACTAGTGAACACCAAGAAAGACGCGAAGTTCCCCGATTTTGCTGGAGTACTCTATAGGGCATTGAATCAAAATTTACTAAACAATATCGTATCCTCTACCCCGCATAGACGGACATTTTGGCGATTCTTGGGAAATTCCAATTTGGTTCAACCTCATTAGGACGCCTCGATCACAGGATTTTTGGGCTATTTCCCTATGTCCGCGGATGCAAAAACAGAAAAGAACTTTCTGTACCTCACATGGGATCTTTTTCATGGTCTTGTTAGCCTTTTGGGATAAAAAAAAACAAGTCCATCCACATACATGAGTTTGATATGACGAAGTTTTACCAGGGTTTTACACAAATTTTGCATCAGCTTACATAGACGATATTTTAATACACACAATGGAACCATTGAGGATCACCTAAACATAGTAGAGACTGTCTTCGACAGATTCAACCGTATTACACAAGTAAGTTAAAATTGAGTAAATGTAGCTTTCTACAAAAAGAGATCAAATATTGTGGTTTCATAGTAAATCAGATGGAATCAAGACCAGATACGATAAAATTGCAGCAATACAGAAGAACCTCCACCAACGAATGTAAGGCAAGTGAGAGGATTCAAGGATGTTTGTGCTTACTATCGAAAACGACATAATCAATTTCTCAAAAGTAGCCGAAACCTTTGCAGAATTTAACCAGGAAATATCCAAAATTCAGGTGGGAGGAAAAATGTCCAAAAGATATTGACTACCTAAAGTCAGCACTAGATTACAATACCTTTCTGGCACATCCAGACAATCAACAGAAACGCCATGATCATCTATTGTGACTTCCCCGACACTGCAATTGGTGGCTCTTGTTTAGTAAGATAGAACTCACACCGAACTCTTAAACCACCAAGAGGTGAATTGCCAATACATCTCTCAAAAAAACCGATAGCACCTTTATCCTGGGGTTTCTACAATGCTTTAAGTCAGAACTCAAGCGAAAATGGAGACAACGGAGAAGAAGCTTATGCAATGCCATTAAGCTTTGCAGAATTTGACTTTCTACTACATCAGCTAGGAAACTCGGCACTAATTCCATAACAACTGCATCACACCGAACGCTCTGGTAAATTGTCTTTATCTGTCACTACCCCAAGTTAAACAACCAAAAAAGCTTCTAGACATGGGCTATCACTTTTTGCGCAAAATTACGAACCAAGACATCGAGTATTTACCTTGGTAGTGACAAAACACCATGTGCAGAATTATTATCGAGAATCTTTACCAATATCATCTCGAACCTATCAGACGTGGGAATAATCTGAACACAACTAGGACTCCCGATAATCCTGTAAATAGCGGATGATTCAATCGCGCGAAAGTAAATCATCCTCGCCATCGGACACTTCAATCCAACAAACTGAAAGATCACATGACATTGAGGACTGGGGCCTCACTGAATAGGTCAAGAACCTTCAGAAAACACATACGCCTAACGGAGACAACTTTCTTCGGGAGAATACTGTCAAATGAACATCGGCGATGTGAATCTAGGAGATCATTATATCAACAGAGTCTTCTAATCTTCAAGAAAAGAACAACAACTGGTTACTTAAGTGACTAAAGGCATTAACCAAGATCATAGTACAAATACGATAGCCGCAAATCCGAAAGAAATAGGAAAATGACCTCAAGTGCAATAATCTACTCAAAGAAGACAACGTTTTGTCTATCATCATATATTCGTCAGTCTCCGTCGAGCATATAATGGATATACTACTTAGCAAGAACATATAATCTCTGTTTCATATTAATCCACTATTCCATCTGACGGTACCTAACTGTTATTGACAAAACAATTTCCACGGAACGCACGACAATGGTCATCTTACTATCGGACGCGACCAAAACTCTCGTACGCTTTCCTTTACGACAAGAGACTAGTACTTTGGCCCAACTATGATAAAAGATATCATAGAATATGGTAAGGAACGGTGTAAAATTTGTAAACTCAGAAATATGAAGACATTAATTAGAGCACCGATTTCAGGGAAATGTTCATTATCATAGCGCGCCCATCTTATATCCAATCGAAGTCCGATTAGTCCTAGAAATATCGGGAACCGTATCGCAGTTTACCTTGTTCCTGGACACAAATACATATTGGGGTTTCCCTACAATTCCTGGTGGATCAACAATTCTTAGTGTGGTCTCAGAGAGCTATTCCATTATTAGAAAAATGCTACTATCAGCTAGAATAGTCATTGACAAGGGCAGTATCTGCTTGACAGACAATTCATGTCCCGCGACATGTGCAAGTCCTCAGATAGTATAATAACAGACAATAGGCAAACAAATTATAGGAAGATCCTTTTTTGCCGTAGCCAACCAGTAAGAAGAAAAATGAATAAAAAACACACCGAAAACGAAAAACCTCATTTTATCATCCAGAATCGAAATGGAAAGCAAACGGAGAATGGGATGCACTCTACCCTACGATTTACACGCTATTTAGCTAAACTTACGGAAAAGAATTAACCATGTCTAAATATTGGATGCGTATATACTATTAAATCGACGCCATAGAAGCCATCAGAATGAACATCAATGAACTCCAACAGGGATTCACTCTCGCCTAGTCTTGAGATACTTACTTATGGTCCGAGAACCAAATTTTCCTTTTGGATAACATACTTGCTTCCCGCAGAGGAAATATACAGGTGAATGTGTCCGATACATTAGACTTATATTTTGCCAGCAAAAACATAGATGGCACTATGTAATTGCTCACAGAAACGTCCGAAAGGAGCCTTTTGCTAAACGAGCCATGGATACCGTTAACAAAACCTCTACAATGCAAGAATTCAAGCCTGTTGGTCATGACCAAGTATACTATAAGAAAGATGGCATGTATAATCTAGGACGGATAAACGTTTGACAACCGATGGTACTCCGGATAAAAATGATTGAACAAACTTTCTCCAACAAATTATATCTTGTGGAACGAAGAACGCAATTCCACTACAAAAAGCTCACGTCAATCAGATGCGGACTTGATGATTATCCACTGCGACCGCTTGAAATACCAGAAGACGAAGTTTTCCAGAGAGGCCAATCTCGTTTATATCTACTGTTAGTAGCCCAACCTCCCACTTCTTCTTCAACTTCTATCGGATGCAGTGGACGCACATCAAACATTTCTTCTACTCCAGAACTAGTCAGAAATCTGTTACCACCAAATCGTGATTGGCATCACTGCGGGCGATTCAAAATGAGCTTAAAAGATTGTCTACACGCAATCTATCTTCGTCATCAAGTAGTCAGGAAGATGTGTCACAGTAAACGTTCCCCTACAAGAAACTTAGGACAGCGTTCCTCAATTTTCAAGACATAAAAATCAAATTAAACGATAACAGTATTGCCTCACGCTGAAGACGATAGCAATTCAGAAACATAATGCGAACAAACTAGTATGTAATCTAGATTATTCACTCAATCTAAACATCACTATCAACAATAGGACCACCCGATAATACGAATTGCTCACATAAACACCCGTTAGTTTTACAGAAAAATGATTCAAGCTAGACTAACAGCTTCGCGAATACCCTACCTTGATTGAGACATAGAACGAAAGCTCGTGTCGAAAACGTAGTCAGACTAACAACGGAGATAACGATTACTTCTATTCACATTTCCCCGATTCCATTCCCTGCGTCTATGCCAAGCTCTCCGGAAATTATTCGCTAATATCAAATATGATGTCAAAACCAAAAAAACAGCACAAGAAGATCACACTGAATTTCCACACAGCCTTCTTCTCGTGCTGATGCGTAGAACATGATTAATGAGTATAAAAATAATTCATCACAATCTCACTACCTATGGCAGTTACAACGTTCCTCAGCAATGTTTCACCCACACGATGGATTAAGGGCTATGCCTTTTTCTATCTCAAAGCTCCATGCTCCAATCATTAGCAGACAAAACTAAACTGTAACCAATGCCATTTTTTCGAGGGCCAGAAAACGTTTCACTCTTCTACATGAGCAATACATTACCTTATTAGCCAGAGCTACGACAAACTTTTCAAAAAAATTTTCCAGGGGGGATCTCGTGATTACCACACTAGATTCTAGTTTTCTTCTACGAGGGCAGGTATCGATGCCCATTCCAAACGACTCACGGTCATATTTACACCTTCAACTTTCAATAAGGACCTGAGACAGGACTGCGAAAACCTGATCAACACCGCACCTTTACTAAGAACAGATGGCATACCCTTAGACAGAGCACTTACATCTCGTGGATTTGTGACAAGCCACGACCAGCATTCGATGCCTTATGTGTCCTTGCGTCAATCTACAATAAAAACAGTCCCTTCATCCAAGTTGATTTAAACCAAATGAAGAGGTCCCTTCTGCACACATTCTTGAGACGTGCGAGACCTGTTCTATGTGGAATCTACTTCAACAGCCGAGTTTTCAGCACATTCGCTCTAAGTTTTTCCCATAACAATGCACGATATGAAGTGTTTTATGATTATTTAATTATTCACGAGCTATCAATTACAAGAACATTGTGCTACATAGCAGTAGAAACCGTCCTAGGAATAGCTACCTTGAGACAAATGGATCACACTTTCAGATACAACATTTTGTTAATGGCTTGGAGACCTATGTGAACGGATTGATATGACCGTCATTATATAAAAGATACCCTCACTTCTGATCTAACATAAGAGCACAGACAGGAGACTGATGACGTAATTCATAATTAAAACGTATAATAAAAAAAACGAAACTTAACATAGACACCAAAGGACAGTTAGTATCAGGAAACATGTACGCGACAAGATGGGACGTTAAACGATTACTAGTGCAGTAATCGGATGGATCATATACATAAATGCGAGTCAGACAACCAAAGAACTATTCGTAAAACTCCAAGTGGTTTTTACGCCAATAGATTTGATTGAAATAAAACTGACATCCGTTATAGACGAACTAATGTTTTAGAAAGTTTTTAGCTACTAGACTTTGCCAAACGAGATGGTCGTGATATCGCGAAGACAGACCGATGTTTGAAGTAGACTCAAGATAAGACTCGACAAGCTATTTTATCCCTGACATTCTGGACAGTGTAATTTCTTGACTTTGACCGCAGAAAGAAGAAATGGTATGAATATTACTATCCATCGAAGCTGATATATTTATTGAATTCGGCGCTCCGATTTAATATATGTCAATGAGACAAACAGTCATTTAGTTGTTTTAAGAATCGAAACATTGTTTAGAATAGTCTTTTTTGGAGAACATATTTATTTTGGAGAATTAGCTCCCTAATGTCTGTCCACTCTCTCCCATCGTTCAAAATACACCAGCTTCTTAGTTGGGTTTTGACGATGGACATTCTGCATTACACAACACTACATACCGAAAACTGGAATAATACCAAATACTCTTTTGGTACCAGTTTCCAACGTATAATATAATAGGAAGTTAGGACATTTTAATCTGAGCAAACGACACTATAATTATATGATCAAATCGTCTAGTGATCTGTGAAATTGAAAAAAAAAAAAAAAGAAGACTGTGTAAAAAATAAGTTATCGTTGGAATTTCCTATCATGGGGAAAAAAATTTATCGTTGGATCATCATTGGAACGTTGTTGATTTTGAATTTATGTAAAGTTCTTCATTCAGTTTGGAATAAGGATTTCCTGATAACAGAGCTACTACATTAATTAATTCTCACACAAAATTCCAAGGGAACGCGAATCTCAATAAAAAACATGTGGTCCCGTTGTAAGAGTATCGAAAAAAAGGAGAATCCTTATACCTCTGGGTGAACCAAAACCAAGAGTAGTACTCCGTTTATATGTACTCTTCAGACAACACATATATCTAAAAGGAAAAAGAGAGAAAATGATAAAAAATATAAGATAAACTGTTAACACCCAGTATGCACAAAGGGAACATACTTATATGGGCACAACCTCGTGCTCCCGTCACATGAGAAAGGGTAAATTGGTGGCCCCCTGTCACACCATCACATGTGTGGGATAGACGTTAGCAGGAAGTGAAGCTTGCAGACAAAGAATCCAAAGGGGAGAGAACTAGCCATAGAGAGAAATTGAAGTAGGCTCAAACCAAAGTTTTGAAAACTAAGAGCTTAATTGCCCAGAGCAAGAACCTAAAGAGTTGGATAACAACATGGAGAACCAAAGTAAAAAAGCAAGACACTCATATAAAATCCTTTAAAAAACCAAGCAAAAAATGGTTCAAATAAAAGGATGAAGTAAAAATAGGCAATAATAACAAATTGCTAGCCAACAACTTTAATAGCAAAATGAAGGACCCTTTCAACATCAAACTGAGTGGTGGAAACAGCACTAGAACAAATAAGAGGAGCAATCTCCGTCTAGTCTAGGACCAACACTGGACAGACGTATTATGAAAGTATAGCATGAGACACATCACCTAACCTTCTCACCATGGACAAAAGCAAGTTAAGACGCCCTAAACCGTTCATCACACGGCTAGCTAAGGTACAAATCTGGGGGAGTCGGAACTAACAAACCGCCCTCACGTCGACATACTATAAATTCTCTATATGCAGGCTCACTATTGTTTAGATCATAGACGATAGACCGTATAATAACCTCCACGGACCCCTCCCAGACCCCTGCATATGATTGAGTAGAACTTGACTACAGGAACCATCCTCGACGCTCTGGACCGTCGACAAGCTTAGGAACTGGATATTTCATGATTTGAGGAACCCACATGTGGTAAGAGTGTACAAGGAACCAAACACGTAAATTAGAGTCCGCCTATTTCGGGTGGACGTGCAAGAAAACATGACCACACAGAGTCAAACACACATTAAAGACATTAACTGTAGTAACCACAATCAGGTCAGATATGAATGAGTGTAGTAGAAAATCTCATAGGCACCAAAGGACCCTTTTCAGGAAATGCTGCAACAGACAGCTATAATTAAAAACATTTGCGGAGCTATTATATACAGGCAAAAATCAATAGCTAACATATAAAAAAGACAACTCAACTCAAGGGGATTTGAGATCAGTAGTTACAGTCCCAAACTGGTGGATGCAAAAATAACACGCCCCATGATTACCAACAGATTAACCAACTAAAAACCATCCAGATGAACCAATTTAAAAGACATAATAAACTCTAGAAAAATAAGCATTATTTTGGACCAATATTTATTCAAAAACCATGTTGAACCAATAAAACGTACCAAAAGGGAAAAAAAATACCGAAACTAGAGATAGTATAAAATAAGTAACGTGAAGAATAAATTACCAAACACTAAAAACACATGAACGAACAACAAAAGAGGCAACAACAACGGTCCTGATTACATAAACCAACAATTCCCATGTTACATGAGTAGAATGGTTGAAAAGGGGGGCGCTTCACATGCGTGCGTTGTGCTACAAAGAAAGAAAAGTTAGCAAACCACATTGTTTAGAAAAAAAATCGGACTAGATCCATCACGCGCATCGAACCTTAACATACCATTACACAACGTCACGGGCAAGATATAAACTTAATAGTATACCAGGGAAAAATTAAAACACCGATTCCAGGCGATTCTTGTTGAGCCCCACACACAAATTTGCTAGTTAGCAAACTACGGGCGAGTTCGTCTGGGAGCTGTGATTTGGCAAAAACTCTAAAAAAACGAAACATTTTTATGGACACATTAATTATAAGCAATTTTGTGGGTAATGTAAACCATGATTTATTGTGATGCATATAGATTTTATGATTTGTGATCTGTCAATTAATAATAACACTTTATTAAAACCTTTAGTTTATCGTAGTCGGGTCAAAACCCTCTCTCCTTCTTTATTCATTAATGTTAAGCCATAAGTTTGTTGTTTTTTCAACGTTCACTACGTATTTGTCCACAGAATTGTTGGGTGAATGTGTAGCGGAGATTACAGTGTAAACGTGTTATTTTTCATACAGGGAGGGAGAAAGTGTGCGTCTGTGCTGATTTAAATATCGTGTCCAGGGTCCAGATAGACTTGATTAAATTAATTTATTCTATCCAGAGACTGTCCCTTTCTCTTACATCGATCACCCCTCGTGATAAAAACTATAACTTACCCTTACATTCTTTCACATTGTCCCATCATAATAGCACCTCTGCTCAGACAGGACTATAAACATCTAATACCTATCTGATAATTCATCCACAACAATAAGCAAGCAAATTGCCTCATAAAAGACAAGAATGAAAAATCGCTTAGTAATATACAAGAACAAATGAAGAGATGGACAGAACATTTTGAGGGACATCTCAATAAACCAGAGCTAACTAATCCCCAGACATCTAGCCAGCAGAAGAGGAGCTACAAATCAGCTGTAAACGACCAAGTAGAGAAGAAATAAAGAAAGCCATAAAGCTTCTGAACGATGGAAAAGCAACTGGTCCAGATGGAATTAAAGTAGAGGCCATCAAAACAGATATTGATACCTCCACAGAGATATTATACAAACATTTGGAAAAGTCTGGGAGAGAGAGGAAATACCAGCAGAATGGAAGGAAGGTTATCTGTTCAAGTTGCCTAAGAAGGGAAATTTACAAGAGTGCACAAATTATAGATGAATAATGTTAATATCAGTGCCAGGAAAAGTATTAAACAGAATATATGTGAGAGATTAACAGAGTCCATAGACAAGGAAAAAAAAAAAAAGAGAGATGAGTATGAGCAAGCAGAGGTGTTTGACAAAACAAGATCATGTACAGACCAGATAGCCACAACATGAATAATAGTTGAAACAAAGTATGGAATGGAATTCACCGTATATATTTTACATCGATTCGTGGACTATGAAAAAGGCATTTGACAGTGTAGATAGAGAATCACTTTGGAAATAGATGACGCATTATGGAGTTCCCCTGAAGTTCATTAACTTAATAAGGAAGACCTATGAAGACATGACATGCAGAGTTCTTCATGAAGGACAACTTACAGAACCGATTAGAATTAGAAAGGGAGTGAAACAGGGATGCCTCTTGTCTCCATTTGCTGTCTTACTAGCAACAGACTGGGTTATGAAAACATCGACATCACAGAACAGCAATGTAATCCAGTAGAATCTGACTAAAGAGCTTGATGATCTGGATTTTGTAGATGACATGGCTCTTCTGTCCCATAACTAAAATCATAATCAAAAGAGAAAATGACAATGCTCAATGAGAGGTCACAACAAGTGGGCCTGAAAATGCACAGGGAAAAGACACAGATTTTGAGAATAAATACAAGAAATGATAACAAGGTTCAACTTGAAGAAACACCACTAAAGGATGTAGAATCGAACCTATATATAGGCAGTAATATACAAGTGTAAGTTAGAAAGTTAAGGATCTCCCTATTTAATTACCATCGACGTACTGCACGCAGTGAGTGAGATGGCTTCTTTTTGCTGACAGGAAGTTCAGGACTTGACCGCTAGGTTGGTGGAACAACAAATCCAAGCCCTAGCTAGTCCGCCATTTTCCTTAACTAGGCAGTTTAACAATGACTACTGACTGCGCTGTGTGAGTCGACAACAAAGGTTTAAGAGGTACGAATCAGTGTTATTCGGTTTATGTTGGGCAAAGGACAGCACCGATACAATTTATCATGAACTTGAAGCTGTTGTTATGGCCCAAACGTGATGGAGTTTACAGGGCATTTGAGAAAAATGGTTTTGTCGTGAGTTCAGTTGCGGTCGTGGTTAGTGTGACGGTCGAGTAGGAGTGTGACACGGTCGAGTTAGTTTCGAGTTGTTAGTGTGACGGCAACGAACAAAAAGCGGGGTGTCCTTCCACGTCAGCAAATCTTGTCCCTGCAATTGAGGAAAATTTGCGTTGAGCTGTCATCGCCGCGTGTCATTTAAAGATGTGGAAGAACAATTTAATCTTTCACGTGCCACAAACTGGGACATTGTTCACGGCCGTTTAGGGTACCGAAAAGTGTGCAGCAGGTGGGTCCCTTGGCAGCTGATAGAGAACAACAAGAACAACCGTATGGGTGCGTCCCTCACCTATCTTCTGCGCTTTCATAATGAGGATTTCTTGGAGCAAATCATTACTGGAGATGAAACGTGGGTATACCACTACTGTTCTGACACAAAAGCACAATCCATGGCGAGCTAACGGGTATTGATTGATTTATTGAGGTTTAACAACAAGAGACAATCATTTTGTGTCACACAAGTTTAACAACAAGAGACAATAATTTTGTGTCACACAGGTTTAACAACAAGAGTCAATCATTTTGTATCATACAGATTTAACAAGACTCAATCATTTTGTGTCACACAGGTTTAACAACAAGAGTCAATCATTTTGTATCATACAGATTTAACAACAAGACTCAATCATTTTGTGTCACACAGGTTTAACAACAAGAGTCAATCATTTTGTATCATACAGATTTAACAAGATTCAATCATTTTGTGTCACACAGGTTTAACAAGAAACAATCATTGTGTGACACACATGTTTGATAAAAAGAGACAATCTTATCCCCACGTCTTATTCAACTTGTCAACATTAATGTCTTAACTTTTTTTAAAAACAATATTCATCAGTCCTGAGTGTAAAATTACAGCTAGAAATTCTTATACATATTTCAGTCACTGACATGACAGTAAGACATGTATTACTGAAATATTACCCTTCCCCCCCCCCCCCCCCCCAATTTGTTTTCAGTGTTTAAAGTAAAGTACAAAAAATAATGTCGAATTTTCTTACCTTGTGTCTGTAATTAGTTCTGTGTTGATAATGTCGTCCTCAGTATCGTTGGACAATGTTTTCTCGACAACGATCTCGACTTTTGTGAAGGATATATATATATACTAGCTAATTGCATTAGGAGCTAAAAATAAACTGCACGGACTTTCACGTGACGTCATATGTCATAACAAGTTTTCCCGATTCTGACAATATTGGTCTTACATTGGCTTTGGTGTCAGGGTTTCTTAAATCGTAGTCAATTGACCACACAAGTGTCCGTGAATGTATTGTAGAAGATCCGTGTACATAACGTGTCGTCTATGTACCCCTTGAGGGTGCGCGGATCGCTTATAGGGGGCCCGTGCACTTAAACTGTTGTCTATAGACCCCATGAGGGTCCATTAATGGATAATAAGGGAGTCCGAGAACTAAACGTAACATTTAAAATGTCAAATTGTTTATTATGTTTTTATGTACATTTTGTTCTAACAAGTCGAGCAGACTATTGTGACCTTTGGCTCTAAAGCAGGTTTTTTTTCTACCTATCTCAGCGGACTCACTGTTAACTCACTTACTCACACCTAAAACACGAGAACAGTGACCATACCTCTCTCTGTCAAACATCACGCATAAATCCTTCACTCTAGTGAACATAACAAATTCACAACAATAAATACCCCATACTCCGTCCTATTCCCTACCCACAATATTTACAGTTACTACTGTTACACAACAAAAAACATTTACAACAACAACTATAAATATTACAACAACAACTATAATAATTAAAAATACTGCAACAAATAAAAGTAAGAAAGTACGGTTAAGACATAAAATATAATCAAGATATTGTGAGATACAACATGTCAGTAAGAGAAAGAAAGTACAGCTAACTAGCCAGTCACTGAGATCGTTAGTGTATTTCTCGACGATAGACAGATGGCGGGGAAAATGAAGAATAATCAGACTATGAAGACATTATTGAGAAAGAATAAACAGGATTTGGACAAAACAGATCAGATACAGAAAGTACAGTAAAACTGCGTATAATATGTGACATTACCTTGAAAATGAACTTCTCATTAGATTCGTTAAATATTAAAACCTTTTGACCAAGCATGACTCAGTCACTCTTATGATCAGTAACCGAAGAAAGAAAATATATGAAGATACAAATAACAGAATTCTTCATGTGTGATGACTTACCGAATCAACTGAAACAAGAAAACAAGAGGTTGGAGCGTGACTGGTATGACTCTTGTTACCATTTCTCTCTTTACTGGCTGTTGATAGGGTCATGAGCTCAGTGATAAGCTAGAAAAACTGAGTTCAACAACTTGACAATCTACAGGTTGCCGCTGACTTCCTGACCCACAATCATGATTACAAGCATTAGCAACAAACAAAACACAAACACTTCTTAAAATATTACGTCTGAAAGTTCACAGAGAAAGACATAGTTTGTTATAGTACAAGCAGCAAATTCTGCTCTTAAAGAAGCATTCCCACAAGATGAGAACACTTCATATATTTTGTTGTTGTGACCATATTTTGTAATCGTGTCAGAAATCGGGAAAGTCAATTCTTACACTTGAGAGTGTATCTCGTGACTGTCTGATGTGGCAGTATGTTATTATTAGAAACTAGAGAGCGACATACTGTTCTATCGGCTGTCTTCCTCCTGGCCTGGTGCCATTCTAGTTATCGTTCATTCATCATTCCTTTTCGTTCCCTGTGGAACATAGGGCAGAAACAGTTGCTCTCCATCGATTTCTATTCTGGAATGTATTTTTCAGCTGTGCCAAGTCATTCCGATTTCCTTATCCTCCTCTTCAACAGTTCTTCTTCAATTTCTCTTTAGCCTCCCCACTCTTCTTTTCCCCTCTGGATTCCAATCAATGGCTCTTCTGGCTGTGCTTGATTTTTCTCTTCTGAGTGTATGTCCTATCTACGACTACAACTATTACTAATACTTCTGCTACTACTAAGACTGCTGCTACTACTACTACTACTATCACTAATGCAACTACCACTTCTGCTATTACTACTGCTGCTACTACTACTTCTCGTACTACTACTGCTTAAACTATTGCTTCTGCTGCTACTACTACTACTACTACTACTACTACTACTACTACTCCCTCTAGTACAACTGTTGCTACTGCTCCTATTACTACTACAACTGCTAATACTACATCTACTACTATCACTGCTTGTACTACTACTATTACTACTATCACTACTACTACTACTATTTCTACTATTACAACTGCTGCTATTACAACTTGTACTACTACTACTACTACAAATGCTTCTGCTTCTACTACGAGTACATTTACTACAACTACTATTACTATTACTACTACTATTTCTAAAACTTCTACAACTACTTTTGCTACTACTACAACAACAACTGCTGTAACTACTATTACTACCACTACTACAACTGCTGCTGCTACTACTAATATTACTACTTCTACTACTACAACAACTGCTGATGCTGCTACTATTATTATTTTTTTACTAATACTACAACTGCCGCTTCTACTATTACTGCACCTACCACTACTAATACTACTACAACTGCTACTACTATTAATATTAATAATTCTTTGTCTTCTACTACTATTAATTCTACTACTTCACTTTGTACATCTACGTGTACTGCTGCTTCTATTCTTGCTACAATCACCACAACTACATCGTCTGTATTTACTACTTCTGGTACTACCACTACTTTTTCTTCTGCTACCACCACTATAAACTGTCTTCATCGGATCATGATTAATTAATATTGCACAACTATTCTAACGCTTATTGTAACAAGAGCTAATGTACTGTGGCCGTGTGTGTGTTGTTGTTTAGTGGTAAGTCAGATCACTATCCTAACAGTGGTTGGTTGCACATGATGATGTTTCACGTAGGAGTATATACATTTAACACGAAGAACTGATGCAGGATGATAAACTCGATGGTAATGGACTTCACTAGAACAGAGGTGAAGTAAACAAAAGTAGTCAAGTTTATTTACATGATGTTTTCAGGAATGTAAGGATACATCAAGTAGAAGGGGATTTAATCTATCCTGACTTGCCACTGGAGTAATCAAATTTTTCATACAGTCATTTCTATGTTGATTATTTACAAATTCGACCTCTCATTCCTCGTACCATGGGTTCTGGTTAATTGTCCCTGTTTCTATTTTTCTTCTCTGTCATTACATTTTCTGCCCAAACTGGTTTTTTTTTTCATTTCTGAGTCTAGAACGTTGAACATTTCTAGTTGCTGGTTTCTTTTGTTCTTTTCTGAAGATAAAATTTCCTGGACTATTTCTGTGTCCGGGATGCTAGAGTCTGGAGGGGGCCAGAGATTGGAAGTGATCACTACCTGCTTACAATCAAAAGAACAACTGAAAGAGTTGCTCAGCCTAGGAACTGCCCAACATCACGCAAGAAACCAAGTAAACAAACGGGAGAAATGAGCATTAAGACCTACAAGCTGAGAGAGCCAGAAATTAAGACCAGATATCGGGGGCTTATTGCCGCAGCAGTGAGCAACACCGAAGAACAACCTGATGACTTGGAAACCCTCTGGCTTAAATTCAAGGACATCATAAAGACAGCTGCTGCAGAAGCATGTGGTGAAGTCCGACATGAACAAAAGAGGACACCTTGGTGGACAGAGGAAGTCAAAGAGAAAATAAGAGAGAAGAAAATGGCATGCAAACAATACTTAGGAGCTAAATACAGAGGAAGTAAAAGAGAAAATAAGAGAGAAGAAAAAGGCATGGAAACAATACTTAGGAGCTAAAAACACAACAGGACAAATGGAGAAATATAGAGAATAAGTGACACTCAGAACAGAAGTAAAGAACAAAGTGCTAGCAGCAAAACAGAAGTCCTGGGAAGAATTTGGAGAAACGCTAGAAAAAGATGCGCAAGAAAACCAGAAATTGTTCTATAAGACCATTAAGAACATGAGAAAGGAAAAACAATGCCCTCTCAAATTTATAAAGGACAAGCAAGGCAAATTGCTTACTGTCCGAATGAAGTAATGGAAAGATGGAAAGAATATTTCTCAGAACTCCTGGATGGTGAGCAAGGTCAAGCATCAGAAATTATAACCACTAGCAGAGAAGAGGAAACTTGTGGTGGTGAAGATGGCATAAAGATGGAAGAACTGAAGGCAGCACTGGAGAAAATCAAGATGTGCAAAGCAGAAGGGCATGATGGTATAAAACCAGAAATGGTTAAGTACATGGGAGCATCAGGTGACATATTACTCTTAAGGGTCCTACAGGCATGGGTGGTGCAACAAGACATTACTACAGGTTTGAGAGATTGCCATCATAACACAAATTTTCAAAAAGGGTGACAATCGACAAGTGGAAACCATAGAGGCATACCCCTTCTCAGTGTCTAAACTCTACTCTTGAATCCTAGAGCAGAGACTCCGACGCCTAGCTGAGCCACAATTGGATGAGGTCCAGTGCTGATTCCGAGCGAACCGAAGTACTCAAGATCTAATCTTCACAGGCAGACAGCTGAGTGAAAAGGCCCTTGAGTATAAGAGTGAGATCCATCTTTGTTTCATAGATCTGGAAAAGGCGTTTGACAGAGTCCCCTGGAGCAAACCTTGGGACTGATTGAAGTGTTTGGCAAGGAAGAACATTCCAGCACCTCTGATTCGTGCTATACAGAGCTTCTACAAGTCTTGCAGAAATTATGTGAGGACAGCAAACCATAAGTCAGAAGAGTTCAGGACCAACACTTGTGTAAGACAAGGTGATATCCTGTCACCTTATCTTTTAATACTCCTCATCAACGATGTCATCACGGCATATAAGGAAAGAACAAGATAGTATTCAGTGGGGTACTGGAAGATGAGACAGGTATGTATTTCAGATCTGGCATTTGCTGATAATATTGCTCTAAATCAGGGGCATATCTCCAATCCAACCTGCAAGTCTGGAAGGAAAAGCTGGAGAAGAGAGGGATGGTCATAAGCAGCTCTAAAACAAAATCCATGGTGATATCACGAGAAGAAAGAAAACATCAGATTAAGCTGGGAGAACAGGTCATGGAGCAGGTCGACCACTTTAAATACCTCGGAGCTATTATAGACCCAAAGGGAGGCATCAAAGAAGAGTTGGCTACTCGAAAAGCAGCAGCTGGGAGACTTTTTCAGGCCATAAATCGAGGATTCCTCAGCAAGAGAGAGGTTGGTAAGAAAACGAAGATGACTGTATACCACTCCATCTATGTCCCAGTCGTGACATATGGATGCGAGTCATGGGCAATGGCTACAGCCCACAAAAGCCAGATCCAAACCTCAGAAATGAGGTATCTGAGGAAGGTGTTTGAAGTAACAAGAAGAGACATGGTCCGCAACCAGATGATACGTCAAGGCCTAAAATCCCACCCCCTGCAGACCCAAGTAGAACAGTCCCAACTAAGAATGTCTGCAGAATGGGAGATGATCAGCTACCATGACAAGCATGGGAAACAAAGAGCCAGGGATCCAGACCCCAGGATGACCCAGAGTCTGCTGGGAGGACAACATTAGACAATCTTTGAAGGACCAAGGACTAGAATGGAACCAGGCCAGGAGGAAGACGGCCGATAGGATAGTCTGGCATTCTTTCTTCCAAGCCTCTACACCTCACGGTAGTAGGGGAACAACTAAGTAAGTAAGTATGCAGCTCATGCAGACAATACCATCCATCTCATGCAGCTGTTTAAGTGCACAAATCTGTGCATCAGACAGTTACAATTGATCCAGATGACAATGATGTTGGTGATGAAGATATTGCACCAAAGCAACAAAGTTCTGACACTAGGTTCGTTATTGTACGCAGCCTGTTCAACTGGTTGCAGTCTGAATTCAGTGCTAAATGAACGGCAAACATTCACATTAATATTGTGGCAGTTAAGAAGAGTATCCTTCAGAATATTACTACAGAACACTTTGTTTCAAAAGTTTAAGACTTCCCAGAAACAGTAAAATAATCAGTTTCATTAAACAATTAATTTAAGATTTAAATTTATAAAATTACACTTTCATGATCAAATTTCTTACTTTGTTTATAAAGTTTTGTCATATAATTGTTTTGCTTCATTAAATGTCAAAACTTTCATTTTTGATTGACTGTTTTAAAATTGAAAATAGTGACTGTGCCGGTTTAGGTGTCTTGAACTTAAGAAACCGACTGTAACTGTCTTTTTTCTCTTGTTGATGTGATCACTGGCCCAAGACAGTATACATGTTGTTAGATGTGTAGTGCGAGCGTATGATGAATTGAGTGTGGGTGCGAATGAAGACGCGAATGTGTTTAGGCTCGTATAGATGTAGATCCTGCAACCCATACTCTCACATGCAGTAATCAAGGATGCTTTGACACTGCAGGCATGTTTCAAGACATTTATTGACGGGAACACACATAGTATCAACAGGAACAGTCAGTGTAACAAGGTCATGCTGACCTGACATCGATAGGTATACATTTGGCATTCAAAAAGGTAAACATCAGAATAGACGTGCATGGTCAATAGCAAAGTTCTTCAATAATGACAGTTCGTAGCGTCGCCCTTGGCGTCTCTGACTAAACGCGTCAGATGCCTTAGTTACTATGACACATAGGTGCAACTTGGCACTCCCTGCCAATTGCACATATCAGGCTGTAGTATAATAGCCGAAAGCACAGGCCTCGTTCTGACGTCGGCCGTGTACTTCTGTTAAATAGGTTATCATCAACCCTGCAGTAATACTTATTGTAGATAGAAGTTCCGCCAATCTGCGGCTCCCACAATATATCTTCGTCACTGGATTTCTGGACAATATAAGACTAACAGTCTTGGATGGCTACCTCGAGCACAAATATATAAGTTCTGAAATGGCGGATCAGTGAGCTGCTGTTCACCCTAGGTAATCCTTTACATGTTCTGCCACCGAAAAGCGTAATAATGCATAAAGGTCGGTATTACCTGGCAAATGAATCCTCAGAACATCACAAGGAATTCTGTCGTCATCCCGACGCACAGAGATTCACTGGGGAAAACTGCCATAGCAGTTACTTCGAAGATTCTCCCCGAAAAACAATGGACTCTTGGTCCCTTCAGAAAAACAGGACCTCCCGGCTTCCCGGAAGTATATCTCACTCCCGCTTAAAAAACCTTCCCATAGGCCTACGCCGAACTGTCAACCTCTGACCCTAAAGGTCAAACACAATGAATGAATAAACAAGGGAAGACAACCCCTAATCAACCTGACATCGCAGGTAAAGACACAATTATACTTATGATACAAACATAAGCAAATAACTTGACAGATGACTCCGTCGAAAATGACAGCAACATTACTACCACCCCCCTGTAAAAAAAAAATGCAATTTTTTTTTTTTAATATGTTCATGAGCAAGATAGCACCAGTATCACTTCTGTGCTCATGCAAACAATGAACCTAATATCAGGTACAATAGAAGAGGGTACAAATCATCTCCCAACATAAGGAGAAAATATTTCCTTTAAGCCAAACAAACTAAGGGATACCATTCAAGAAACCTAAGTTGCTGGCAATACCAATCATATATCAAACATTACTAAATAATATAATCATAGCAATATACAAATGTCAATGCTATTTTAGCAACATATCACTGATGGATGGACAAAATGAAATTTGTTAAATTATCTAAACATCATCCAAATACATTTGTATTACAACATATTATGATATTAAGGACAGACCTAAGTCTGAAAATATATCAGGAAAAAACTAGGACACAAGATTTAACTGGAATCATGTGGGCATCTAGACAATATGTCCGCCATCACATTATCCGAACCACGGATAGCTCGCACCGTGAAATGGAAAGGCTGAAGAGCAATAGCATAACGAGTAGATCTCGAGCTCTTCAAATCCTTACTTTGCATAGCCGTAAGAGCTTTTTGGTCGGTTTCCATAAAGAAATGCGCGCCCAGAAGGAACCTTTGTAGCTTAAGAATGGACCAAACCATAGCCAACAATTCACGGTCCAAAACCGAGTAATTCCTTTCTGCCGCATTCAGCTTCCTAGAAATATACATTACAGGATGCAGAGTTCCTGAATATTCCTGCATTAGTGCCGCTCCAATGCCAGTGGAAGAGGCATCACTACGAAGGACAAAAGTCTTATCAATCGTCGGTAGTCTTAAGATAGGATGAGATGAGAACAAATTCTTAACCTGATCCAATGAAGTTTGGCATTCTTGGGACCAACGCACCATATTAGGAGAACCTTTTTTCAATAACGTTGAAAGTGGTGCCATAATGGAGGACAGATTCTCAATGAATCTTCCATAGAATTGTATCAATCCCAAGAGACTACGCACTTGCTTTTTTGTCTTCGGAACCGAGATATTTAATATCTTTGAAATGTTTTGGTCCTCTGTCTTCAACAGACCATGACCAACTCGATGACCTAGGAAGGAAATTTCACTAAACCCAACAAAAGCTTTAGAGGGTTTAGCAGTCAATCTATGCTCACGTAGAGTAGATAGCAATTCCTTCAGACCCACATAGTGTTCTTCCCAAGTATCGCTGAAAAGACAGATGTCGTCTAAATATGCAATGACATCTGCACGATCTGATAGAATTCGTCGCATCATGCGCACGAAAGTCGCTGGGGCGTTCATAAGCCCGAAAGGCATAAAATTCCATTGAAACAGACCCCTAGGTGTCGAAAAAGCAGTGAGAGGTTTGGCGTGTTCCGTCAATGGGACTTGCCAATAACCTTTCGACAAGTCTAGTTTAGTAAAGAATTTAGCTTTAGAAAGTCTAATAAGTAGATCATCTAATAACGGCATAGGTTCAGCATCGAACTTCGTAACTTGATTTAATTTGCGATAATCAACGCAAAGACGTATGTTATTGTCTTTCTTTCGAACAATAACTATCGACGAAGAATAAGCTGAAGTGGATGGTTCAATTATTTGTAGTTGAATCATTTCATCCAATTCTTTCTCGACTTGTGCTTGAAAATGAATAGGTATTGGGTATGGTCTTACTCTGATCGGATTACGATCAGTAAGTATGATGTCATGTTCTATGACATCTGTGTGTCCAGGAATGTCGGTAAGGACATCCTGATATGATTGTAACGTAGAGGATACTTGACGCTGTTCCTCAAAAGACAAGTTGGAAGAGACTGTAACGTCTCTCCACGATTCCGTTGAAGTAAGTGGAATCGTAGGAAGAGGTAAGTTCACGTCAGAAAAAATAGTTTCCTCATCCTGTATAACAGACAGGGATGAGATGTGACCATGTTGAACTGGAGAGTCGTCCGTCGCCTGGAAAATAGGCTGTAAATAGTCTGGACGTTCAATAAACTCTGTTAGCATATTTATATGGAAGGTTTTATGCCTTCCATCCACATCGACAATATAGTCGACATCAGAAATTTTCGAGACTATAGTGTATGGACCCTTCCAAGAAATGAGAAGTCTATTCTCTCTTGAGGGCAGTAAGACATATGCTTTGTCTCCAGGACAAAGTTGACGTAGGCGTCTTTTCTTATTAGCAAATCGCCTAGCTTTTTCTTTCGCAAATTCGGAAGATGAAGTTGCTAACCTGCACGATTCGATAATCTTTTCTCTAAGAGCTATAACATATTCATATGACGATTGTGTATCATCGTCAATATTATCGGAAGTTATCAAATCGTGTAACAAGGACATTGGCCCGCGCGGTTGCGCGCCAAAGACAAGTTCGAAAGGAGAAAACCCTGTATGCTCGTTGGGAACCTCTCTATAGGCAAAGAGGACTGCAGGTAAAACCCTGTCCCAATCTTCAGGATGATCCTCCGTTATCTTGCCAAGTAAGTTCTTTAGTGTCCTGTTAAGACGTTCTACCAATCCATTGGACATTGGATGATAAATACTACTGAGAGACCTTTTAATGTCTAGCGTAGCCATTACCTGAGACATAACGTCCGAAATTAACTGAGTGCCGTGATCCGACAGTATTTCTCCGGGGAATCCCAGACGAGAAAATACGAGCCAAAGAGCATCAGCGATATCGACAGTTGATATGCTCTTCAGAGGAATAGCCTCTGGCCAACGCGTGCACATGTCCACGCAAGTGAGGATAAATTGGTGTCCTCTGGCTGACTTAATTTTGAACGGACCAATGATGTCTATAGCCATTTTCTGAAACGGCCGAATCGGAATATCTGCAGCCTGAATAGGAGCAGCATGTCTCGGACCCCTAGACTTGACCTCTTGACAAATTTTGCAAGATCGGCAATAAATTCGGATGTCTTTATTCACGAATGGCCAAAAGAATGACGCAAGGACTCTAGTTTTTAGTTCTGGAAAAACCCATGTGTCCCGCACACTGAGAATCGTGTGCATGCCGAAGAATTAAGGCTCTCATACACTTAGGCACAAGAATTTGCGAATGCATAGACTTGTCCGAGTGTTGTACCATTCGTACCAATATACCATTCTTCATAGTAATATACGATTTGTGATTCGTATTTTGATTGGGATCCCCTTTCTTTGCAAGAAGGAAGTATTTCTTCAAAGAAGGATCCTCTTCTTGACGTTTAACAAACGAGTCATGGGAAATCACCAAGTGCTCGTCTTGGCTATCAACTTCATTACTATTATCAGATGAAGTTGGGGGATTAAGAGCTTGAGCTCTTGTCATCACTGCATTGACCGTTTGAATGTTTTTTTCTTCCCAACTAGAAATTTGTTGCGGGGTGCATTCCTTAACCCCATGAATACGACCGATTATAAGATCCGCAATAGGATTAGGAAGAAGACATGCATGGACATCTCCTGTGAAGAAAGGAGTGTCAATCCTAATAATAGCAGTAGGATAGCTTTCCATAGTACCACCAAATGTAACACATTTGATTGTTTTTCCAGTGGCACAGCAAGGATCTATCAGAGACTCCTTAACCCCGACGGTAGTACATCCCGAATCGAAAAGTACTGAGACTAGCCTATCATTTATTAGACCTTTATCTAAGATGAGAGATCCTCTCCCATCATGCGCAACTGTAGCAGGTAGAGCAGGAAGAGGGTGACCACAACTTAGCGTAGATACAGTTGATGAGTCAAACAATGTTAAGCATTGGGGGCATTCAGTTGCTCTCCCAAAATCGAAAGCACAACCAGTGATAGCCCTAGAGTTACCACTATCATTTGCTGTATTACAGGCTCCATCAAACTCTTGTTGTGCAGAGTTTGCCTGTTGGTAAGGTCTTTTCTTGTTAAACCTAGGTCTACCTCGATTATCATTTCCCCTGTAATTATTTTGACTATCATTTCCCCTGTAATTATTTCGACTATCATTTCCCCTGTAATTGTGATCATATTGTCTATTGTACTCATCATTCCGGTTTGAATCCCGGTTTCTAAATTCACCATCGTCATAATCTTGACGTCGAGAATGATTACCTCGAAAATTTGAATAGTTATTATTTGGATAGCCTTTGCGAAAGTGTCTCAAATTATTACCACTAAAATTACGAGAACTACCATCTTGTCTCCACTGCATAGACGAAGAACCATCATGTGTTGGATTACTCCGCTTCTGAGTGTAATTTTGATTACTTCCCCTATTCCAATTTTGTTGAGCACCCTGAAATTTTTTTTTGAAATTAGGGCCATATGGTGTTGCCGAAGCAGCTGGCAACCCTTCTTTCACTTTAGAATTGCTAACTGTAGCATGGGGATGTGCTGTGGCATACTGACAACAGTATTCCTCCATTTCTTTTAAGTTTTTAGGCTTACGCTCATGAAGGAATGCAAGAAAAGAATCATTAACAGATGACAAAACCTTATCTCGCAATAATAAGTCCATTAGACCTTCATATGTTTTTCTCAATCTGAGACAACTCAACCCATCGTGTAAATGTACGACGTATCTTTGTAACAAAATCAGAGAAATCTACTCCATTTTCTGGCAACATTGTCCTAAAACGAAGACGATAGTCTTCTTGTTTTAGTTGATATTTTTTTAGCAATGCTGCCCTGACAACATCATAATTAGTCCTCTCATGTTCGTCTATTGTCATAAGAGTAGTCACTGTGTCACCTGTAAAAAATGGCATCAGTTGTTCAACATATTTTTCCTTTTTTATGTTATGCGTATCGCACAAAAATTGGAATCTATCTAGATAATCTGCTACGTCATCCTTTAAAGGATTGAAATGAGGCAATTTAATCCTACTAACAAACTCCCTTGTCGTACTCGAAGTTGTTTGCTGAGCACCCGTACTCGCCAATTTCAATTTCTCTAACTCCAAAGTTGCGAGTTTTTCATCAAGTTCCATCTTCTGTTTTCTTTCCTCATGTTCCATTTTTCTAATTTCAGCCTCAGCTTGAGCTTTCCTCTCCTCTGCAGCAGCTTGAGCTTTCCTCTCCTCTGCAGCAGCTTGAGCTTTCCTCTCCTCTGCAGCAGCTTGAGCTTTCCTCTCCTCTGCAGCAGCTTCTTTGTCTAATCTCTTTTGTTCAGCTTCTTTGTCTAATCTCTTTTGTTCAGCTTCTTTGTCTAATCTCTTTTGTTCAGCAGCAATATCAGCTTCTCTGTCTAGCCTTTTTTGTTCAGCAGCTGCTTCTCTTTCTAATCTCTTCTCTTCAGCCATAGTTTTTTTTTTCCTCTGCAGCAGCCCTTCTCTCTTCAGCAGCTAATGCTTTGTCATACTGAGCAACAGCCCACTGTTCTAACTGTTGACCAGTCTTATCAAGGGCTCTCCCTTGTGTAATAAAGTAGTCCAATGTAGACATCTTGTCTACTGAGATCAGTAACTTGCAGAAGCAAATATATTAAATTATCCCACTTTAATGGGAGACAAGTCTGAAATGCTAGACTTGTATACTCACTTCACTTTATTTACTGTCTTAGTCTTAGACAAAGACTTTGTATGTTCCTCTTGTTTATAATGTACCCAAAAAATCACTTGAGTACCTGTGGAAAAAAAAAATTCCCTTATATCCCACTCACTATGGGCACAAGTCTTTTTTATAAAGAACTTGAATATGTATTTCACCTTGTCTCAATCTTTGTAGATAACAAGTCTTTTATCAAAGAACTTGTATAAATATCTTATATAATAATATTTTATTAAGAAACTCTATATGAAGAGTCTACCTTATCAATAATATCAAAACATGACCAAGTATGTGTATGTAGACTGTGCATGACAGTAATGTAGTACAAAAAAAAAAAAAATACAAAGACAAAGATACAAAACAATACAAATGGCAACACTGTTTTAACCAAAAATGTGTAGAGAAATACACAAGAAAGGAGAGACCTACAGAATACAAACAAAACAAATCGACAATCAAAACTGAAAAAACAGACAAAATATTACAAAAACAACGTTAAGTACAATTACATCACAGCTAACATCAATAGCGACCAATTGTCACTAGCAAATTTCCAAATTAAGAAAATTTGCACCTACAGAACGCTTACAGTAAGCCTCGATCAAGTGGCATATTTACCGTAAGACCCACCAACCGAAAAACCCGCTGAAAAATACACAAAAACAGTAGAGGTAACATAAACATATAGCAATCAATTTCAATGTGTTGCAGAACAAGTTCAGTCACAGCTGAAACTAAAATAAATTTCTTGCTCCTTGCGAACACAGAAACGAAATGTCAAACGCGCACTGAACGTCAAATCCACTGTAACATAAAGTGGTATTCACGAACCAAAGTTACTATGACCTTCTCAAATTACGCCTTGCACATTGAATGTTTACTATTTCCACGTACTGTTTACAGACACTTGACCTCCAACAATGTAGCTTGAATGCTCTGACCTAGAAAAGTCTGTTGTTGAATGAAACGTGTAACAACCAGCAGTACTGTTTACAATAGGAACCCGCCTTCTATGCAGTTATGGTCCACGTAGCAAATGCCTAGTAGTTAACTTCAGTACATGTCTTGTTATGCTTTATGTAGCATTATAATATAAATGCTCGTACTGTTTATTTGGGTCAACCGTTGATGACCTATATCTGTCCTGTTGTAGCCAAAACTTGCAAGTGTAGAATTAGCGCTGTGTGTTACGGCTGTCCCGTGTGTAGCTTAGACCCACAGATCAGAAGTGTAATGTGTACTTGTCCTTCTTGTAACTTTCTCGACAAAACTGGAGACATCATACATGTAACAGCCAACCAGGAATGTAAATTTCTGGATCCATAAATGTCAACAATAATGTCAAATGCTCGCTCTGTTCTTTTTAAACCCACAGATCTGGTCCATCAGAAATGTAAGTTTCTAGGCCACATTGGCGACAAGAAATGTATCATAAGAGCCCACGTAACTGGTCCACCAGAAATGTAACTGTCTTTTTTTTCTTGTTGATGTGATCACTGGCCCAAGACAGTATACATGTTGTTAGATGTGTAGTGCGAGCGTATGATGAATTGAGTGTGGGTGCGAATGAAGACGCGAATGTGTTTAGGCTCGTATAGATGTAGATCCTGCAACCCATACTCTCACATGCAGTAATCAAGGATGCTTTGACACTGCAGGCATGTTTCAAGACATTTATTGACGGGAACACACATAGTATCAACAGGAACAGTCAGTGTAACAAGGTCATGCTGACCTGACATCGATAGGTATACATTTGGCATTCAAAAAGGTAAACATCAGAATAGACGTGCATGGTCAATAGCAAAGTTCTTCAATAATGACAGTTCGTAGCGTCGCCCTTGGCGTCTCTGACTAAACGCGTCAGATGCCTTAGTTACTATGACACATAGGTGCAACTTGGCACTCCCTGCCAATTGCACATATCAGGCTGTAGTATAATAGCCGAAAGCACAGGCCTCGTTCTGACGTCGGCCGTGTACTTCTGTTAAATAGGTTATCATCAACCCTGCAGTAATACTTATTGTAGATAGAAGTTCCGCCAATCTGCGGCTCCCACAATATATCTTCGTCACTGGATTTCTGGACAATATAAGACTAACAGTCTTGGATGGCTACCTCGAGCACAAATATATAAGTTCTGAAATGGCGGATCAGTGAGCTGCTGTTCACCCTAGGTAATCCTTTACATGTTCTGCCACCGAAAAGCGTAATAATGCATAAAGGTCGGTATTACCTGGCAAATGAATCCTCAGAACATCACAAGGAATTCTGTCGTCATCCCGACGCACAGAGATTCACTGGGGAAAACTGCCATAGCAGTTACTTCGAAGATTCTCCCCGAAAAACAATGGACTCTTGGTCCCTTCAGAAAAACAGGACCTCCCGGCTTCCCGGAAGTATATCTCACTCCCGCTTAAAAAACCTTCCCATAGGCCTACGCCGAACTGTCAACCTCTGACCCAAAAGGTCAAACACAATGAATGAATAAACAAGGGAAGACAACCCCTAATCAACCTGACATCGCAGGTAAAGACACAATTATTCTTATGATACAAACATAAGCAAATAACTTGACAGATTAAGTTAAAACTGTTTCATTTATATGGAACACTGAGATGTGACTTGTTGGTTACTTACTGTAAGATATTAAGTTAAAACTGTTTCAGTTATATGGAACACTGAGATGTGACTTGTTGGTTACTTACTGTAAGATATTAAGTTAAAACTGTTTCAGTTATATGGAACACTGAGATGAGACTTGTTGGTTACTTACTGTAAGATATTAAGTTAAAACTGTCTCAGTTATATTGAACACTGAGATGAGACTTGTTGGTTACTTACTGTAAGATATTAAGTTAAAACTGTTTCAGTTATATGGAACACTGAGATGAGACTTGTTGGTTACTTACTGTAAGATATTAAGTTAAAACTGTTTCAGTTATATAAAACACTGAGATGAGACTTGTTGGTTACTTACTGTAAGATATTAAGTTAAAACTGTCTCAGTTATATGGAACACTGAGATGAGACTTGTTGGTTACTTACTGTAAGATATTAAGTTAAAACTGTTTCAGTTATATGGAACACTGAGATGAGACTTGTTGGTTACTTACTGTAAGATATTAAGTTAAAACTGTTTCAGTTATATGGAACACTGAGATGTGACTTGTTGGTTACTTACTGTAAGATATTAAGTTAAAACTGTTTCAGTTATATGGAACACTGAGATGTGACTTGTTGGTTACTTACTGTAAGATATTAAGTAAACTGTTTCAGTTATATGGAACACTGAGATGAGACTTGTTGGTTACTTACTGTAAGATATTAAGTAAACTGTTTCAGTTATATGGAACACTGAGATGAGACTTGTTGGTTACTTACTGTAAGATATTAAGTAAACTGTTTCAGTTATATGGAACACTGAGATGTGACTTGTTGGTTACTTACTGTAAGATATTGTTGAATGCTATTTTGTGATACAGCTCGTCCAGTCACAATGTTCTTTAAATGGGTCATGTTACCGACTGTTGGGGCCCTGACAAGGTGTACTATTAGATGCGTATATTCTGATGGAATGAGTGAGTGTAAACATCAATAATGAAGACGCGAATGGATGACAGTTCTACAGGTACACAAGACACTCACTCCAATCACATGTAGAAGTCAAGGATGGCTGGAACTACTGTTGACAGTTTCATACAGTTTAATGGGACGCACATTCCGACAACACGGTTTACAGACACTTGAGCAGGTTGGCAAAAAATCATCGTATACTTGAAAAATGGGCGACAATATCAGATGTACATTTATGTGGCATGTCAATATAATGGAACGATAGTAGGCAAGCACTCAATATTCTGGTTGTCTATCATCTCATGCTTCAACTGACTAATCGCGTCAGTAAAGGTGGATACATAATCATCAACAATGGTTCACTGTCAGAACCTTCTCCTGGCTAGGTTTCTCAAGCCGTAAATTCATCAAATATTCATACCAACAATATTAAACCACAGTAGTGGGTTTTCATAATATGTAGATCTCTGTACCATCATCAGATAATAGGACCTTTTCTGTTCTCCGACAATGATCCACTTACAATGGCAGGAATCCAAAATGGCTCTCCTCCATGAGCTTCGCTCACCCAGGATGATAAATTATGAAGCAGAATTACTTCGTTATTCATACGTAAATGTCCTCATTGGGCTTCTATACATATCTGCTATCAATAAGGCTGGTTACATCAAGTAATCTAGTGCTGCTAGATAACACATCATCTTCATCTGTAGTCGACAATCATAGATGTACGATAATACGTCTCCCATCTAGGCTTAGCAAAAAAGTTCAGCAAAAAAAGGTTTTGGTTTTACCTGGCTTTAGGAAAACACACACAAGCGAATAACGCATGCCATTCCTTGGCATTAATAATGAACATTAGGAGAATCTCTGATAATACAGTCATACAGAGAAACAATCTCCTTCCTAGAATAAGACCACAGAGATCAATCTTCGGACTTTCCTATCCGAACAGCCTTCAGCGGAAACCCGACATGACGGAAGCCACGACAACACTCCTCTTATCCAGACATGCGCAGAAGCACACTTGACCCCCGAGTTCAGCTCCAAAATAGGCCGACGTTAGACTTTAACAGATATTAAGATATAAGACTAAATCGCCTTAAATAGACAAGGAATAAACATATTCTCGGGTTATAAACATTTTAAGCAAGACCAATCTATTTCTGGCCATACCAGACGAAAAATGACGCAAATCTAGTATTCATACGCCAGACCAAGACACAAGAACAGATAACCCATAGAACCGAATACAACATCGACCATTCAGGGTTCTGTCCCTTAGACTAAGAATCACTGATTCTCAAATAAATACTTTTTCATCAAACAAATAGTTATACATTACATTTGCATGCCTACCAACAGTAATCTGTGCGTAACAGATATTAAGTAAACTGTTTCAGTTATATGGAACACTGAGATGAGACTTGTTGGTTACTTACTGTAAGATATTAAGTAAACTGTTTCACTTATATGAAACACTGAGATGAGACTTGTTGGTTACTTACTGTAAGATATTAAGTAAACTGTTTCAGTTATATGGAACACTGAGATGAGACTTGTTGGTTACTTACTGTAAGATATTAAGTAAACTGTTTCACTTATATGAAACACTGAGATGAGACTTGTTGGTTACTTACTGTAAGATATTAAGTAAACTGTTTCAGTTATATGGAACACTGAGATGTGACTTGTTGGTTACTTACTGTAAGATATTAAGTAAACTGTTTCAGTTATATGGAACACTGAGATGAGACTTGTTGGTTACTTACTGTAAGATATTAAGTAAACTGTTTCAGTTATATGGAACACTGAGATGTGACTTGTTGGTTACTTACTGTAAGATATTAAGTAAACTGTTTCAGTTATATGGAACACTGAGATGTGACTTGTTGGTTACTTACTGTAAGATATTAAGTTAAAACTGTTTCAGTTATATGGAACACTGAGATGAGACTTGTTGGTTACTTACTGTAAGATATTAAGTAAACTGTTTCAGTTATATGGAACACTGAGATGTGACTTGTTGGTTACTTACTGTAAGATATTAAGTAAACTGTTTCAGTTATATGGAACTCTGAGATGTGACTTGTTGGTTACTTACTGTAAGATATTAAGTTAACTGTTTCAGTTATATGGAAAACTGAGATGAGACTTGTATGTTACTATGTAATGTGCAATATTTAGTAACTTGTGTTTCACATAATTAAACTGAGTTATCTGTATACAAATGATGTATTGTATAGAACTAAACTTAGTTGTAAGTATAAGTAGGTGATTATAAATGTAAGCTTATGTGTTTACTCAAGACCATGTGGAGTGGACGTCCACAAGGGGGGAGGGGTTAGGGGTCAATCAGAGGTGGACATGGGGGAAGGGAGGATAAAACAATGCCAGAATAGTGTGGACGTCTTTTATGGATGGCCCCTAGAGAGCGTATTATCTAGTGGCGAAGATACCAAGATCAGCCTACCCAGATGTAAATGGGTTTAAGACTCTGCTCTTGAGTTAGGGAAGGCAAAGGATGAGAGAAAAAGAAACTTGTCACCCGACCTCATAAAAAAGCTGGACCTAGTATGGCCAAATCACAAATACTTCACTACCCAACGGCAGTATCTACAAACGACTACGTGTACCTTTACACTGAGGTTCAGCATGTTATGTAGTAGTAGCTCACTGTCAGTCATAGGTTCAGCATGTTATGTAGTAATAGATCCCTGTCAGTCATAGGTTCAGCTTGTTATGTAGTAGTAGCTCCCTGTCAGTCATAGGTTCAGCTTGTTATGTAGTAGTAGTAGCTCCCTGTCAGTCATAGGTTCAGCTTGTTATGTAGTAGTAGCTCCCTGTCAGTCATAGATTCAGCTTGTTATGTAGTAGTAGCTTCCTGTCAGTCATAGGTTCAGCTTGTTATGTAGTAGTAGCTCCCTGTCAGTCATAAGTTCAGCTTGTTATGTAGTAGTAGTAGTAGCTCCCTGTCAGTCATAGGTTCAGCATGTTATGTAGTAGTAGTAGTAGCTCCCTGTCAGTCATAGGTTCAGCATGTTATGTAGTAGTAGCTCCCTGTCAGTCATAGGTTCAGCTTGTTATGTAGTAGTAGTAGCTCCCTGTCAGTCATAGGTTCAGCTTGTTATGTTGTATTAGTAGTAGCTCCCTGTAAGTCATAGGTTCTGCATGTTATGTAGTAGTAGCTCCATGTCAGTCATAACTGACTAATGGAGTGCACCCCTGATGTCATAGTCCTCAGGTGTTTTTTTTCCTGCTGTTTCTTTTGGCATGGCCCTTTTCTCTTCTGCTTGTTGTGACAGCTTCTTTTTTCCATTCTAAGGTGGCGCCATAGGTAGCATCACCACTTGGTGTGACTGGATGCTTCATCTCCCAGGTTGCTGGATTTATGTCCAGTGCCCTCTTGTTCACATCTTTGAACTTCACTTGCGGTCGCTCAACTCTTCTTTTGCCATCTGCCAGTTGTGCGTAGAAAATATCTTTGGAGATGTGAAAATTTTCTGTGTGACGGACAAGGCCAAGCCAAATATTTGACATCTTCCAGTTAAAGAAAACACATACTTTCTTTCATGATTTAAATCTGTTTGTCTGTCTGTCTGTCTACTGAAGAAGATATATTCCAACACCACACCCAACTCCAAATAAATATGAAATCAAGCACATGGCTTTATAATGACATGTAAACAAACATCTAAACATATGAGTAATGTTTCTCTATAGTTTTTAACTGACATGTAACACGCAGCTAGACACATTTACACTGGTGAGTAACACACATTTACACTGGTGAGTAACAGACATCTACACTCATTAGACATCTACACTCCTGAGTAACATTAATCAACACTTTTGAGTGACACACATCTATACTCTTGAATGACACACATTTACATTGGTGAGTAACACACATCTACATTCATAACACATCTACACTCCTGAGTGACACTCATCAACACTCATGAGTGACACACATCTACATTTGTGAGTGACACACATCTACGCTGGTGAGTGATGTTTCTGTATATGTGCTCTCAAAATCCATTTCTCATCAAACTGTTTGTTGCAATGATGACATTTAAATGTGTCCCCACTGTGCCAGCGTAAATGTCGAATTAAAAGGTGCTTCACTTTGAAAGTCCTTGGATGCTGGTCACACATGAATGGGTGGACACCAGTGTGCACTCGTATGTGAGCTGTCAGTTTACTGGCCTCGTAAAAGGCAGCACCACAAGTGGCACACAGATACGGCCTGTCACTGACATGACGCTTAACATGGAGAGCCAGGTTTGTATTAGATCTGAAACGTTGAGCACAGTAACAGCACTGGTAAGGTAGAATGTCTGAGTGAATCCTTTCATGAAGTTTGACTTGGTAAGATGTTGCAAAATGTGAAGAACATTGTGAACATTTGTATGGTTTTTCACCAGAATGTGTTCGGTTGTGAATTTTTTGCTGGTAACGTCTAGGAAAGGTTTTCCCACAGTCTGCACAAGCAAAGATTGGTGGCTGCTTGTCATGCCGGCTTAAATGATTGTCCAAATATTTTTTGGCTGTGAAAGCCCGTGGACACAAGCTACAGGGATATGGCTTTTGAGCTACATGTGTATGCATGTGTCGCTGAAGTCGACTTTTGTTTGGAAACTGTTTGTTGCAGGTTGGATACTCATGCTTTAATTCATCAAAATGTCTTGTCACCACATGATGTCTTATATAGCTCGTTTGTTTGTACTTCTTCCCACACAAAAGGCACCGTCTAATATTATTTTCTTGATTTATAACACAGTTTCTTGTGATAAATTCAGCTTTTCTGACAGCCAGTGTTGATGACTGAGAACTTGGTTCATCTCTCTCTGTAGACAACATCTCTTTACCACAGTTAACTAAATCAACGGCTTTGATGTCTAATGTTTTTCCTGAATGACCATGGGAAGACTTCATTTTGTTTCTCCTGACCGTTGTTGTTTTCTCTTTACGTGCATCACTAAACTAGAGATCTCTGTGTACAGGTTCAAGGGGAACAATACTGCTGACTTCTTTAGACATGTTAGTAACATTGATTTCTGAAATTTGATTCATCCTTTTCTTTGTGGTGTCTGATATTTCTGAAATCTGATCCATCCTTGTCTTTGTGGTGTCTGATATTTCTGAAATCTGATCCATCCTTGTCTTTGTGGTGTCTGATATTTCTGAAATCTGATCCATCCTTGTCTTTGTGGTGTCTGATATTTCTGAAATCTGATCCATCCTTGTCTTTGTGGTGTCTGATATTTCTGAAATTTGATTCATCCTTTTCTTTGTGGTGTCTGATATTTCTGAAATTTGATCCATCCTTGTCTTTGTGGTGTCTGATATTTCTGAAATTTGATCCATCCTTGTCTTTGTCATGTCTGATATTTCTGAAACAAATAACTTTTGGCTGGTGTCATGTGATATGCCTCCAAAGAGTTCTCCTTGTCACTTATTCCCATACAGCTCAAAGAACTAGATTTAAGCTCAACAAGATTATTTTTGTCTTGACTTCTCATTTTACGACAGTCACTCATAACTTTGTTGGAAGTATTTCTATTTTTGGAAAAACTGTCAGTTGTGCCTTGCTCATTTCTGATCACTAACATGGATTGTGAATTGCCAGTTAGCTTTATTTCTTGTTGTACATCCTGATCAATGCCTGCAATAACTAATCTTTCCAGGGTTTGTTTCCTCATACCACCATCTTGTCCATCACCAAAACTGTCTTTAATCTCTTCAACATTATCTGCATTATTTTCATCATCACTCACATCATAAGTATTTTGTTCCTGCCCTTGTGTCACCTCCGAAGTTACTGTCACAACCCAGCTGACTGGGTCTGTGACAACACTGCTGACTGGGTCTGTCACAACACTGCTAACTGGGTCCATTTATGTCACAACACTGCTAACTGAGTCTATTTCTGTCACCCCTGAAGTGACTGTCACAACACTTCTGACTGGGTCTGTCACAACACTGCTGACTGGGTCAATTTCTACAACAAATCTATGAAACAGTTCAGACCTGGAACAAGAGTTGCTGCTAAATTGTTCTGAGTCTTGAGACTCTCTTTTACCTGGAAGCTTTACACCTTGTTTGTGCCACCTGGCATGCTCAGGTCTACTTGAAGTCTGGTTAAGCTGGTCTGGCCAGGTGTTGATGGTAGATAAATCTTCATCTCTGACATTATTCACAAATTCTGTTGTAGTCGCTGGTTGCACATGTAAACAATCCTTGAGTTGTAAATTAGGCTGCTGCAAATGTGGAATGTATGCTGGAAGACTGAGTTTTGGGGTAAAAAGGTTATTCCCCATAGTTGTATCATCAGCACTTGACAGGGACACCTGAACTGAGCCACCATTAAAGTGATGATCTTCTGGAATATTATACCTGGGCACATCTGTACAAGTCATTCCTTTAGACAAATTTAAACGTGGTGTAACATCTGTGTCACAGATTCCTCTTGGGTGTTGACTGGCATTACAAATGTCTGCATGAACTTCATCCAGAGATGGCAGCAGTGGGATGTTTGTGACTTGACTGGTGAATGACTGATTCAAGTCATGATGAAGGCTGGGATACGGATGCTGGATGTCAGAATACACTGGCCATGCGTCATCACAGTGAGCATCTACATGATGATCACTTGACAGGGTTTATGATGGATGACACTGGACCTTGAGCTGTGCCTGTTGACATCTGTGAGTGATGACTGGACATATCTGCTGATCTTGAACTGAGATTAAAGTTGGAGAACAATGGCTCTTGCTGGTTTGATTTTACAGATTCATGCTGACCTACCAATGGCTGATTTGATTTAACTGATGTTTGCTGCTGCAATAAAAGCTGACTCGATTGTACCAGTTCATTCTGGTGAATAAATAGCTGATCTGATTGTAAAGATTCAAGCTGGTGTAGAAACTGATTAGATATGATAGATTCACATCTCTGTCCGACTGGCTCCTTTCATTCATATTCACCCACAACCACACTCCACTGAGCACCATTCACACACATATATGTGGCTTGCAGCTTGTCTTAATTCCTGCTGACAACATGGCTTGTGGCTCAAATATTACAAAACAAGCACATACCACTCACAACGTGGCTTGTGGCTCAAATATTACAAAACAAGCACATACCACTCACAACATGGCTTGTGGCTCAAATATTACAAAACAAGCGCATATCACTCACAACATGGCTTGTGGCTCAAATATTACAAAACAAGCGCATATCACTCACAACAAATTAACATACTGATAATGCTCTCACTGGAGCACAGGAACATTCATACACGCTGATAAGGGTGGATTTAGGCTGACTTCAATTACCACCCCTATCGACACCAGGTATATTATAGTTGTAGTGTAGGGTGTCTTATCTGGTTTTTGTTGTTGCTGTGTGTAAAATAGTGAGCTAGTCCACAGGGTTACAGCACAGGCAAAATGACATGTGAAGTCATAAAAGATGTAACTGCTCTTGACGTTTTCATCATTTATTTCACGCCACAACGACAGTTACTTTACATACATCATAAACATCACACTTCAATAGTTTCAGCATTCAAAATGATATTGGTGCCAACTGATAGTCATGTAGGATCCAATTCTCATCAGTCATAGAGTAAACAATAGTCCAGTGTATTCAGTAACATAAAGTTCTGGTTCATGGATCTGTATAAATTATATGGCACAGATCTGGAGTATCTAAAGTTCATAAATATTAATTCTGCAACAGTGTCAGCTGCAGATCATCAATGTTCATAGATAATAACAAATACTCCCCTCCTGATGCTAGCAGATCAGATGTATACAATAGGTCCATTATCGTCCGCACGTGAATAGCATACATGGAGTATAGGTCAACCTGACCTTTATAACGTTCCTAAGTCTAACCTTCGACAAAGGAGCAATCGCTGATGTAGCGATGTACATAGAACGTAGAACTGTTCCTCGGGCTTAGTATATCCCGTCTACATATAACTTGCAGGTATGAAGATACCTGGGGTGTGACTTCTAATAGAAGACCCTCTACTTCTGTAATACATGAGCGAGCAGAAATCGACCATTGTCAACAAAAAACATAAAGGGAAGGACCTTGTTAGCTACACTAACACTCACAAAAGGATTCCTAATTCCCTATCACAAATCACAGCGACGCTAAAATGCGTCCTGTCTCGCTCAGAACATCATCTCGAATTCCCCCGCTGGGCGGAAAACGAATCTAACTCCTTAAAGTCAGACATGCGCAGAACGCATACACTTGAGTAGTAATCAGAAACGAGACGATGGTTGATGAACATTCCAGAATGATTTAGTAAGAAATCGCGCCTTATATGGACAGCAGAAGAAACCTCAACACAGGTTTCAATCATTCTAAGAAACAGTAGACCGATACTACCATATAAGGAGAATGACCAACACATCGTTCAGAAAAGTGGACCGATCAGTCCCGTCACAAGAGAAGTTAATCATCATTGTAACATGTACTCACAGTTGATACAAGAGTTATCTAGCTTAGACTGTGCGAAAGAATAAGTGTACAATTCAGGCAAGTTAATATACAATGTCTTTAGAAAAAATCTGTGCGTAACACACGCAAACACCCTCAAAACTCTCAGTTGACAGTAGTGATGGGACAGATCTTACTTGAGTGTGTCAGAAAGTTATTGGTGATGGGACAGATTCTATTTGAGTGTGTCAGAAAGTTAGTGGTGATGGGACAGATTCTATTTGAGTGTGTCAGAAATTTATTGATGATGAGACAGATTCTATTCGAGTGTGTCATAAAGTTAGTGGTAATGGGACAGATCTTAAATGAGTGTGCGAGAAAGTTAGTGGTGATGGGACAGATCCTATTTGAGTGTACTAGAAAGTTGCCATAGTTATTTTTCAATCATGCTGTATACAACTGCAGGTCAGTCACAGTCAAAGTCCAGTTCCCAAACAAAACATGCCAGTTGCAGATTGCCAGATTGTGCGAAGAAATAGTCCCTAAAGAATGCTACTGTAAGGTAGGTGCTCCTAAGTATTTGTGGTTTGTTTTGTTTTGGAAAGGTGTATTCTGTTTTCCGACTTTTTCGGGCCATAAATCGGGGATTCCTCAGCAAGAGAGAGGTTGGTAAGAAGGCGAGGATGGCTGTATGCCGCTCCACCTGTGTCCCAGTCTTGACGTATGGATGCGAGTCGTGGGCGATGGCTGCAGCCCATAGAGGCCAGGTCCAAACCTCAGAAATGAGGTATCTGAGGAGGGTGGTTGGGGTAACGGGAAGAGACATGGTACGCGGCCGGACGATGCATCACGGCCTAAGATGCCACCCGCTGCAGACCCAAATAGAACAGTCCCAACTAAGATGGTTTGGCCATGTCTGCGGAGTGGGAGAGGATCGGCTGCCGCGACAGTCGTGGGAAACGGGGAGCCAGGGATCCAGACCCCAAGGATGACCCAGAGTCCGCTGGGAGGACAACATTAGACAATCTTTGAAGGACCGGGGACTAGGGTGGAACCGGGCCAGGAGGAGGACAGCCGATGGGATAGTCTGGCGCTCTCTCTTCCAAACCTCTACACCTCACGGTAGAAGGGGAACGACTAAGTAAGTAAGTATTCTGTTTTCCTACCTCTAATTTGGCTCATTCTCCCTGTATTAGAGTTCCACATATTGTCTTAAATACTCAATGATCCAAAGAAATATCAGAATGTACCAGGACAGAAGACGTTGAAGATTCATTACAGCCGACCTTCGATGTGGAGATGACAGCTGATGATGATGATATTTATATATAGCAGCAATTTATGCAGAGTTGGAGGAGCAGACAATTATTTATTTTTTTTATGGATACAAAAGAGGAGCTTTTATTGCATTGAGAAATATATGGAAATGAAAGAGTGAAGGGTATAGACAAATCATTATTGGAATGGAAACTAGTCATCAATAGATTGATTAGAGGGAGACTGAGGGAAATTCACCATCACCATAATACAATGCTGTGCACCAAAAATGACAGTGACAGAGAGGTCAAGGACATGAGTTTTATCAATAATTACAAAAAAAGAAATGGAAAGTACACCGGGGTATGACCTTATCACAGTGATGGAAAACCTCAATGCTAAGGTTGGAATGCACAATACATACAATGAAAGAGTAGTGGAGAGACACGGCAGCGGAACAACAAGTAAAAATGGTGATAAATTAATAAGCTTCTGTAGCATCAATAACTTGGTCATTGGAGGAATACTTTTTCCACCCAAGGAAATCCACAAACTGACATGGGTCCTGCCAAATGGCCATAACAGAAACCGGATAGATATAATGATAACAGCAGAGGGAGGACCTCACAAGATAAGAAAGTGGTTCAGATGTAGAAAGTAATCGTCACTTAGTAGTAGCAAGAATAAAGGTGGATCAGAACTAACTCGCCTATGAAAAAGTCTTAGAATTTTCTGGCTGAACACCATCACCAACCAAGAACTGCTAACTCTGGGCCACCAAGAAGACATATGCACCATCATAGCTGGTAGATACTGGAATTGGTTTTGCCACATTCTCAGAAGAGACCCTGACAATATCACTAGAACTGTCATGCTAATCATTCTAGAAGGAAAGTGATTTCAAGATGGGCCGAAGAAGAAGCACTGAGGAATAAAACATAGTATATATTTATACATGATGGGGCAACTTTTTCTTCTTCTTTCTTTGATCCATAGCCGCCAGCCGTCAAAGCAGTCAGCGGCCATCACACATGGTGGCGTCTTGTAGGGCAGCAACAAATTGATTCCACTTTGCTCAGTCGGCGGCCATCCTTCGTACAGTGCCCCAATTGTGGTTCATTCTTTGCATCTCAGCCTCCACAGTTCTCAGCCAAGTTGTTTTTGGTCGGCCTCTCTTTCGCTTTCCCTCGGGCGTCCATAGCATAGCTGTTTTTATGATGGTATCAGGGTCCCTTCTGAGGACGTGACCAACCCAACTCCAGCGTCTGCCAGCTATGATGGTGTGCATGTCCTCCTGGTTACTCCGAATAAGTAGTTCTTGGTTGCTGATGGTGTTTAGCCAAAAGATTCGGAGAATTTTCCTTAGGCAGATTGTGTGGAAGGAGGACAGTTTCGACATTTCCTTCTCTGTTACTCTCCAACATTCCGCACCATAGAGAAGCACAGAAAGTACACAGCTCTCATACAGTCTTAATTTGGTGTTTATGCTGTACTGGGAAGACCTCCAAATGTTGTTGAGAACAGCAAAGGCTGTTCTCGCTTTATTCATTCTGTTGTTAATATCCTTGCTTGTTCCGCCATCAGGTGTTACTACGCATCCTAAGTAAGTAAATGTGTCTGTCTGTTCTAACTTCTGGTTCCTTACTGTTATTGGCTCAGGATTGCCCACATTTAGTGTCATAACCTCTGTCTTCTTCAAATTGATGTTCAGGCCAACCTGCTGGCCATACTTATTCAGTCTATCGGTTTTGTCTTGAATGTGTTGATGTGAATGCGCGAGTAGTGCAATGTCATCTGCATATTCCAGGTCTTCCAGTGTAGAAAACGTTGTCCATCTAATTCCTCTTGGACTGCCCTCTGTTGTCTGGCACATCACCCAATCTATTACTGTCAAAAATAATGTTGTTGATAAGGGGCATCCCTGTCGTACTCCTGTTTTCACTTCCAAAGTTACATTACTCGATCCAACACTGCACGTGAAATTTGAATACAGGCTTTTTATGATGGAAACAATGCGGCTGGGAATTCCATAAGCCCTCAGAATTTTCCATAGGCTGTCCCTGTGTATGCTGTCGAAAGCCTTTTCAAAATCAACAAAGTTAATGTACAGCTGTCTCTGCCATTCTGAGCACTGCTCTATAATGTTCCTAAGGGTAAATATATGATCTGCACATCTTCTGTTCTTTCTGAAGCCCGCTTGCTCTTTCCTCAGTTTATGGTCAACTGCTTTTGAAATTCTCTGGATGATTATCCTGCCTAGTATTTTGCTGGGAACTGATAGGAGGGTAATTCCTCTCCAGTTGTTGCAGTCTGCAAGGTCGCCCTTCTTGGGCAATTTGACAATTATTCCTTTACTCCACTCTGTTGGTGTTGTCTCAGTTTCCCAGATTTGTGCAAACAGTGGTTCTAATAGTTCTGCTGCTAGTTCAGGGTCTGTCTTGAATAGCTCAGCATTTAGATTGTCTTGACCAGGCGCTTTTCCATTTTTTAACCCTTTGATGGCTGTGATGATTTCTTCTTTTCGTGGAATGTCTGTATTTACATCTAAGTCGCTTTCAGCCTCAGGAACATTCAGCTGAGTCTCTGGTGGTTCCTTATTCAGTGTTTCTCTGAAGTGCTCTGCCCATCTTGTTTCCTGCCCCTGTGCTGTGGTGATGAGATTTCCTTGCTTGTCTCTTACTAACGTTATGTTATTTGCACCTCGTTTTCCCACTGATAGTTTTAGTTATTTTATAGACTGTGCTTTGTTCATTTCTCAGTGCTGCCTCTTCTGCCTGTCTTGCAAGGTCATCCAGAAATGTCCTTTTGTTAGCACGGGTTTGACGTTTTACTTCCTTGTCCAGCTGACTGTACTGTTCACTATATATTGCCTTTAACCTGGGAGACTTAGCTTCTGTTTTCTTTCTTTTCATTTCCCTTCTCTTCGCTATGGTGCTTAGTGTTTCTGGTGTTATCCAGTCTTGGCTCTTTCTTTCCTGGAATCCCAAGCATGACTTGCTGCTTTCTTTGTATATTGTTGAGATGGTGTTGAATTTCTGGTCGACATCGTCGGTCTCTGTTCTTTCCTGGCTTTTGGTAATCAGATATCATCTCTTTACGTCAACCACGAACGCTTTTCTGGTGAGGGGGTCCTTAAGTTTCGTGATGTTGTATCTTTTCTGTTTGGCTACAACTGGTCCAGCAGCTCTGAGTTTCACCTTTAGTCTTGCTACTACTAGGTGATGATCACTTCCCACATCTGCACCTCTTCTTACTTTCACGTCTTGTAGTGCATGTCTCCATCTGCCATTGATCATTATGTGATCTATCTGGTTTTTGTCCCGTCCATTTGGTGATTCCCATGTTAACTTGTGCACTTCTTTGTGTTGAAAAAGTGTTCCTCCAATGACCAGGTTGTTAATACTGCAGAAGCTTATTAATTTGTCCCCATTCTCATTTACTGTTCCACTGCCACATTTCCCCATTACTCTTTCGTTATACATATTGTCTGTTCCAACTTTTGCATTTAGGTCTCCCATTACTATAATAAGATCGTACCTGGGTACAGTTTCCATTTCCTTTTGTACCTGTTGATAGAACTCATCCTTGATCTCTTCATCGCTGTCATTTGTTGGTGCATAGCATTGTATAATTGTGGTGTTGGTGAATCTTACTCTCAGTCTTGCTCTTGTTAGTCTGTTGTTAATGGGTTTCCATTCCAGTAAAGACCTTTCCATTCATTTCTTCAGGATAATGGCTACACCTTCGTTGTGCTGACCATCCTCTCTACCAGAATAAAGTACTGTTTCCCCTGTAGCTGTTTTTATTCTCCCCATCCCTGTCCATCTGCTCTCGCTTATTCCCAGGATATGTAGTTTGTAATTCCTCATCTCTGCTGTGATCTGTCTCAGCTTTCCTGCCTCATTCATGGTTCTGACATTCCAAAAACCAATTCTGGTTTCATTTTTTGCGGTCTGGGCATCTGTTTTCATGCCAGTGGCTTCCTTTCGGCTTTCACCACTGTCAGTCATACGAGCCTGAGACTCCGGATGTCCATCCCGCATCAAAGTTTTTTCATTTATTGCCGTTTCCATAACATGTGCGATTTTTTACATAGACAGGGGTGTCGGCCCTGTGCTAAAACCCCCAACCTGGAGGACCAGGGTACCAGCTTTTGTCTGACCCCTACCCATGCAGACCAGTCCAGCTTGGTTGAACCTACCAAGATTGTCAGGGCACACAAGCTGCCATACCGCTACAAGGTATAGGTACCATTGATGGCAGATGGGGCAACTTGTCCTGTGCTTATTTCCTCCCGTCGGTCACCTTCTACAGCTGCCTACTAGGCACCACTTTTATAAGTTGCTTGTGGTTATGAGAATGTTCAGTGAAACATTTACTGTTATACTACCACCCAGGAGGTTATTTGAGATGATTGTGACTGAGTTTTTAATATAGAATTTCTTGACTGTTGTTTGTTTTTTCCATTTAGAAAAAATCTGAGTAACTTGTGATTGAGTTTTTTGTATAGAATTTCTTAACTTTTGTTGTTTGTTTGTTTTTTGTTTTGTTTTTTTTTTCATTAAAAAAAAATCTGAATGATAATTTGTCATTGAGTGTTTAATATAGAATTTCTCAATTTTTGTGTTTTTTTTTTTTTTTTCATTAAAAAAAAAAACTTTGTATAATAAGTTGTGATTGAGTTTTTGATTTAGAATTTCTTGACTTTTGTTTTTCTGTTTAGAAAAAATCTGAGTATGTCCTGGTGATGCTGAAAAAGGCAGAGGTGGGTAAAACTTGGCAGACGGTGACAGAACGAGAGAAGAAAGCTAAGGAGAAAGACAAGTAAGAATATTTATCATGACTGTGTTGAACAATTTGATTTTTGTTTCTGTGACCACCACCACCACCACCTGGGGTTGTACCCCCTTGCCTGTACCATAGCTTTTAATATGCTGTCAAGGTCAAGGTTTCTGTGTCTACTGCCTAGTGTGTCTGTCTGTATGTGTTATTTGTTAGTGTGTCTGTCTGTAAACATCATGTAAGTGTGTCTGTATGTGTTATATGTTAGTGTGTCTGTCTGTAAACATCATGTTAGTGTGTCTGTCTGTATGTGTTATATGTTAGTGTGTCTGTCTGTAAACATCATGTTAGTGTGTCTGTATGTGTTATATGTTAGTGTGTCTGTCTGTAAACATCATGTTAGTGTGTCTGTCTGTATGTGTTATATGTTAGTGTGTCTGTCTGTAAACATCATGTTAGTGTGTCTGTCTGTAAACATCATGTTAGTGTTTGTCTGTAAACATCATGTTAGTGTGTCTGTCTGTATGTGTTATATGTTAGTGTGTCTGTCTTTAAACATCATGTTAGTGTGTCTGTCTGTAAACATCATGTTTGTTTGTCTGTAAACATCATGTTAGTGTGTCTGTCTGTAAACATCATGTTAGTGTGTCTGTCTGTGTTATATGTTAGTGTGTCTGTCTGTAAACATCATGTTAGTGCTTGTCTGTAAACATCATGTTAGTGTGTCTGTCTGTATGTGTTATATGTTAGTGTGTCTGTCTTTAAACATCATGTTAGTGTGTCTGTCTGTAAACATCATGTTTGTTTGTCTGTAAACATCATGTTAGTGTGTCTGTCTGTAAACATCATGTTAGTGTGTCTGTCTGTAAACATCATTTTAGTGTGTCTGTCTGTAAACATTATGTTAGTGTGTCTGTCTGCTCTTTAGTTCTTTTAATATTTTTTTTCCAACAAACAGTTGGTGATTTTAGCCAACAATATGCTAAAATTGTTTATACTATTAATTTGTTTTTTTTTTAAATAGACTTTACTAAGTATTTGTTATATCTTGACTGTTAAATATTAATGTGTTTTCTAGTTATAAACTATTTGACTGCATGGTCTATAACAGCTGTTCTGCAATGAAGGGTGAGTTGTATGTGTGTTATTCTAATAATGGGATCCTCTTATTATTATTCATACGTCTTTCTGTTTAGTCGGAAGTGCTCTGTATTATTGTCTTGTGTGTCATAAAGTTCTCTTATGACGTATCCTCTAACTTGGTTGTAGTCTGAGTATGTTCTTGTGACTTGGTTTATTTAATTCCCAAAATATTTGACATATTTTTTATGCAGCTTTTAACAGCTTGTATACGTCTGTTCCAAATTCTGCCCATTCTTCTGTTAGTGGCCCCCCCCCCCCCCCCTTTCAGTCATAACTAAATCTGAAGTGGCGCCGTAAGGAGCATCACTACTTGGTGCGATTGGCAGCTGCATCCTCTTCTGTTATTATTCTTTTATGTACCGATATCTTTTATGTACCGATATCTTTTAATACTGCCAATGTACATGAAAATGTACACGTTTTACACTTTTGACACCTGTACAAATCATTTACACTTATCACACCTGTACAAATTGTTTACACTTGTCACACCTGTACAAATTGTATACACTTGTCACACCTGTACAAATTGTTTACACTTGTCACATCTGTACAAATTCTTTGCTTTTGTCACACCTGTACAAATACTAAGACACAGTTTACAAGTTTAGACATGTCAGTGGCAGATTATTTGTCACAGTGTGACAGAACGAGTCACTACAGGTGATGAACAGGATAAATGTGGGAAGATCTAGAAGTGTATGTGCTCACAGCAACAGCCATACACCCTCATCTGGCTCAATGTATAAGGAATGATTCGTGATAAATAAATACATACCAGTGGCTGGTTTACTCTCCACAAGTTTATATAACAAGCCACAATGTACATAGAACCATGTACAATCTTCACAAGCTTATATACCACAATGTTTGTAGAGCCTTATACAGTCTCCACAAGTTTATATAACGAGTCACAATGCACATAGGGCCATGTACAGGCTCCAACAAAATAACAAATCCATATTACACAACCACATTTTTTAACCAGCCATAGCACCAGCACCATCACCAGCACACACTGCTTCAACAATCGTCTTCATGATCCAAGAACTTCACAAAAACACAGACCCTCTCAATAACACTTAATCTACCCACCACAAAAATATTTATAAAATGTGTGATTCCTGTGTACACACATTGTGATCCTCAGTGGTGCTACGGAGTTTGTGCACTTTGCTGAGTTTGTCGTGTGATCTAAGGGAGGAGATCGGAGCACTCATGGTGTTGTCTGAGTCCAGTGGAGACGGTCGTTAAAAGAACCAAACCAAACCAGTCCCCTTCGTTGCGCATCGCCCACTGCCTGTTTCAACACACTTCGCTGCTCATTTATACCCTGCTACCAATGTTCACAAAAACCCGTGAATTCTTTATTCATGCCACGCTGAACACAATTTATTACCAAACAACTTACTGCTTGGGTGGATACTAGCTCACAACGCAAACTGTTGCAAAATCGCAACAGCACATGTACCCATTGACTTGCGAACACTCACACATACCAAAATAGCTCCCGCCAGAGCAGAGGACCACACATTCAACGGACACACTAAAAAAAACACTCTTTGACATAGGCCAACATGCACAGTTCTTCCGCTTTGTAAAATTAGAGTTATTTGTTATCCTGTATCCCATACCAAACAGCAGATTTCTACACAAAGATGTTATACATTTTATTTCTCTTGTTTCCATTTCTGCCATGTCAGTTTTTGTTTTTGGGGTCAGCACTTCAGTTCTTGTCATGTTATAATCTGCTCCTGACATGTTTGTATTAAGCTGTGCTAGTTTGTTATAGTTTTAATGTAGCTATGTACTTTCTTTCTTTCACAGGCCAAAGTTAGATGCAAGTGAAGATCCTAGTGCTGGTATCACGAACATGTTAAAGAACATGTATGATGAAGGTGACGATGAAATGAAACGATCAATATCCAAGGCCTGGTACCAGTCACAGATGAAGCCAGGAGGAGGAGTAGAGGCTTTCCCAGATTTGTAAACTGCGTAACTCAGATATCTGCCAGACTTAATAGATCATACATGGATATATATATGATTAATTATTCCTGCACTTATTACAACTCATCTGTATTTCTATCAGAAGATTTTAAATTGTAACTTGTATTAAGTCAGGTAAAAATTGTCATTTTTGAGTCCGCTCACAATTGTATTAAGTCTGGTAAAAATAGTCATTTATGAGTCTTTGCTGATAAATACGAGCGAGCATTTCACATAAATTTGAACCGAAATGAATTCTGGAAGCTGTATAATTTATTTCTTACAAAAAAATATAATTAACCAGATTTCATTTTGTAGTAACTCTAACCTTGACCTACTTCAGTGTAATGACTTAAGTTCACATCTAAAAGAAAACGTTTATTAAAATTTACTGCTTGTAAAACTTTTATTGCTGTCTGTCAGTTTTCTTGGTCTGGCACCATTTGTTATTTTTGTTGTTTGTTTATTTGTTTTTTTGTGGTCACGTGTTTCCATGAACATAATTTTAAAATACTGTAGAACAGCCTTTCTGTGGTCATGACCTAACATACTTCCGTAATTGTGTGATCTTAACATAGTGAACAGATAGCTCCTTGACCTTTACGTTACTTGAAGAACATAGGGGGGAGGGGGCCACATTGTGACCGCGCACTCTGGAAATGGGGATAGTGCTACATAGAGTTCATGTAATAGAGTATTGAGGGTAGATATTAGAGTTATCTTTACTTGGTTATTTAAGATGGCCGTGGATTTTAGTGTGAAAGGCTCATCTGTCTTGACAGGCTAATCGCCCGAGGTATTGATTCAGACAAGTATTGGTAAGCCCAGGTTCTTAGACCCTTGCTTTATGTTGGAGACTTATTAGTAACTTCAATATACATATTAGGTAAGTCCAACATCTCAATAAATGAACTCTTTATTGTCGATACAAAGATTATGGACTCATTTCCAAATAGTCGTGCATTTCTGTACACATATTCTGCTACATTTAATCTCTAAGCAGAGCTTTCTTAAAATCTGGCCACATATATTCTTGAAGTAACAATATGTTACTTCCTCTCTCCATCTTTGCTTAGTATTGATTCTTGGTGGAAACCTTGTACTGCTTAGGTTGTATGCATGTCGGTTTTATACAGTGAAATTTCCTACTACAAAATAAAGTTCAGTGCGAAACCGAATTCTATTTCGAAACAGTACTTACGGGTGCTATAAACCCAAAAGGGTAAAGCACCAGAAAAACATGTCGGTTAAAATCATCTTCTTTTCAAGCTCCTAGCTACCATCCTTAGATCTAAAAAATCTTTGTAACTATGTGTTTTTTCCACACAAGGTGTGATGATGTCATTGGTTATTGTTTGCATAGATTGATGATGTCATGGTGTTACCTTATACTTATTGAAGGCTATTGGGTAACGAGTATATTAATACGTTGCCCTGGTCTTGTAAGGTATTTTTGATATAATAGACAACAGTCTAAACAGTAACGTGACGAATGGCCAACTTGAATAATCTTGATCAACAGCTTGTTGTGCGTTTTTTAACATTTAATATGTCACAATACAACATGAGTGTACTTCACTATTTTGAGAGCATATGATGATATAACGGTACATCAGTTATACAAATGTATTCAGTAGCAGACATAAGCATTAATGTCGTTGTGCCAGTTTAAAGTCAGAATGTCTATGTATCGTCTACGACGCCTTCATTCTTTACAAATCAGAACCATGTTCATTCAAATAACTTACTGTCCTTCTCCTTAAGCCATATACAATCAGGCACACATCATAATGTAGTCAGTCAATGATCCTGACTCTGAAATATTTTATAACATTGAACACTGGTCTGTCACTCTCACATAAATATTTTATAACATTGAACACTGGTCTGTCACTCTCACATAAATATTTTATAACATTGAACACTGGTCTGTCGCTCTCACATAAATATTTTATAACATTGAACACTGGTCTGTCGCTCTCACATAAATATTTTATAACATTGAACACTGGTCTGTCGCTCTCACATAAATATTTTATAACATTGAACACTGGTCTGTCACTCTCACATAAATATCCGTACACTTTGAAAACACAAGCCAAAACTAATTGCCCAAACGATGACCTTCGTCCATCCCAGCAGACCGTGTCTACGTTATATGCTAATTACATGTGCGATGCTAGTCTTATTCTATTACTTAGTAAATTAGTCTTGCTTAAGTAGCCTTAATACAATCTATCAGATGATGACCCGAGAAGTGCTAAAAGCAACATTGTAGACCATATGGTCACAACATGCAGGAATCCAAAAACCAGGGATTTAAAACAATCACATTTTTGAATCGTTCAACTCAAGCTCAGATCTGGCATCGATAGTGAATGCTCTACTCCAAGCTCCAACATTGTTTTGTTTTTATTAAGTTTACAAAATGCACATTGCATCTTTGAAAAGGAAACTTTATTTTTTCAAGAATATTCAGACAATTTAAATGTCACTTCAGCTAGGATCATTCTTATATACATAATTCATTATATAAAAATGTATTACTGCAGTTAGATTGTCCCGTCATATTTCTGCAGCAAGTCAAAAATGTCGCCCTACTCTAGTAGTTGGCATGCTCAAAGTGACTTTACTAGCAGCCTGAATGTTTGTGTAGGTAGCTGTGAATGTGGTGTAGGTAGCTGTGAATGGGGTGTAGGTAGCTGTGAATGTGGTGTAGGTAGCTGTGAATGTGGTGTAGGTAGCTGAGAATGGGCCAAATAACAACAGATTTAACTTTTAGTCTACCAATATGTTACATTGCTTCACAAACTGTCCAGTATCTCTGGAATAATAATTCACTACAATTATGAACTGTACAAGTCAACCGACACGTGCCAACTGTTTATCTATTTACTTTTTGAAGTCATCTTTTAAAGGATTCATCATCATCATTGTCACTATCATCATTCCCATGTCACTCCTTATTTAGATACAAAGAGGCACATATCTGAAGTCATTGTTATATGATTACCAGCAATGCACAATGCTACAATATACAAATGTGCACGTGATCTATGTCTGTGAAGCTAATTACATGCTAATGGACTCTTGAAATCATCCACCCACTGTCAGGGATTCCCCCTGTGGTGAAACATGTTGAGAACCCAGAATTGCACACTAAGCTTGGAGAAGTCACTTGAGCCCCAGACGTGATTCTTTGGCTTTGACCTGGTTGACAGCGTGTAGAAAGATCTCACTATGGACCCACTGATAGGTAGGGAGAGCTGAGAAGTGGCTCTGAGCATGATGTAACAATTCCTTGGGAGTGCCCAGAACCAGAGTACAGTATTTTAGCTCTGCATAGTTGGATAGCCACGGTAGCATAGTGGTTAGTGCACTGGCTTTCTTGCTCAGTGGTCTATGGTTCGATCCTCAGATGAGGTGGGATATTATTTAGGCCACAAACGGCTCCTGGGTTGACCCAGCCCCAAATGGGTACCAGAGCAACTCTGGGAAGGTTAAGGCGGCCAGCGTGATGCTGACCACATCACCTCTAGTGTGCCGACAGTCAAGAAAATATGGGCCTAACACCATTTTTCCCAATATGCCTCAATAGGGCATGTAACAGGATCCTTTACCTTTTTTTTATAGTTGGATAGCCCCCTTGGATGGCGGGGAATGCACATTATGCTACTACGCTCTTCTTACGCACAGCTTGGGACCAGATCTGACGATCCTTTAAATGCAATCCAAGCTTGAGAAACTGCAGCTCGTGACTTCAATTCAACATGTTTTGGAATGGCAGAAAAGCCACAGAAAAAGCCTAGATCTACAGTGTAGATAATACCAAGGAGTCTTCAACTTGGCATTGGCTGCAAGAAGCTCAGCAGCCCTAGTTAAACAACAACAAGAAACTCCTTATGGAGAATGGGATGTGGCTGTTGGCTGCACTTAATTTCCTCATCTTTAAGCTCCAATGTTTGAGCTCACCATTCCCTTCCTTTTCCACCAAGCACGTCTCCTATATCTTCTTTTCTTTTCCCAAAAAATCAAAATTTGGGTTTTTTAAGATTCAAACATAAATAAATTAAGATCTATTGCCATAAATTGGCTGTCAATCATGTGGGCAGATCTGAATTGTTGATGCCATGGCTAAATTTGCTCGTGCTGTTACCACAAACAAATGTTTATTGTTATGGCCTACCAAAGGTCTTTAAAAGACAAAATTACATTTTGATATATTAGTAATTACCACTTAAGACCTGACTATTGAAGTAATTACCACTTAAGACCTGACTATTGAAGTAATTACCACTTAAGACTGACTATTGAAGTAATTACCACTTAAGACCTGACTATTGAAGTAATTACCACTTAAGACCTGACTATTGAAGTAATTACCACTTAAGACTGACTATTGAAGTAATTACCACTTAAGACCTGACTATTGAAGTAATTACCACTTAAGACCTGACTATTGAAGTAATTACCACTTAAGACTGACTATTGAAGTAATTACCACTTCAGACCTGACTATTGAAGTAATTACCACTTAAGACCTGACTATTGAAGTAATTACCACTTAAGACCTGACTATTGAACCTTTAGACAGATTAATTACTTGTAATTTTATTAATATTATATTTCAACTTTTCTTCTTCCTCGTATGTCCTGACAAGGACGTTGGTTGCGTTGTGTCCGTTTACAGCGAAGCTGCGATATTTGTGCCTTTCGGCTGACACTTTCGACTTCAGCATGCCATTTTTTGGGACCGGGTTTGCCTTCCCACATCAATCCCTACTGTCTCAGCCAGACTGCAGTGATGCAGCCTGTTTCCAGGAACACCACTTGGAGGTGGAGTAGGATCTTGGTCAGCTCTGGGTCACTGACACAAGCAGTCAAACTATGAGGCGCTGACTGCATTCATCTCTCTTGCTGCATCTTTGGTTCCATATATGTAAACTTGAAACTTGATGGAAAAGGGGATGATTTGTTCTTAATAAATTTGAAATTTTAAAAATAAAATAACATTTCTAAGTTTATTTAAAAAAAAAAAAAAAAAACTCTAATGCCGCCAACATTGAAATAAGACAAAAATGTCTGGTTAGCCTGAGTTTAGGTCAAGCTGATCTTTGATCATCATCTTTCTTCATCTCCCCAAGGGGTATAAGCCTTCAACAAACTTATACCAAGTCTTCCTGTCACATGACATCAGCTCTAGGTCTTTCTTTGTCATCTACATCCCCTTCACCTCTGTCACCAGTTTTCTTCTCCACGTGCTTCTTGGTCTCCCTCCTACCTCTCTTACCCTGGGGATTCCAGAACAAGGACTGCCTTGTAAAGCTGTCAGCAGGTTTTCTCAGTGTGTGTCCTATCTATCTCCAGTGTCTTCTTCTCAACTCTTATTCCACTGACACTTGTCTGGTTCTTGTCATCAGTTTTACATTAGTGATCTTGTCATACCACTTAAGCCTTCTATTCTACGCAAACACCCATTTATGAAAATCTGTAGCTTTTTGGCTCTTGTTTTTGTTGATCTATTGCATGGTTCTCAAACTTGGAGATTCTTTCGTCATACAGGTATACAATTTTTTATTTTATTAAAAATTTTGAAATATGTTTTTCCAAGTTAAATTAACCTTGAAAATGTGTGCAAAAATAAAAACATTCTCAAAATGTAGTAAAATATCATTCTTTTTGGATTGAACATGAAGACAGACACTGGAGCAGCGCAGCATTTAAAACTGACTATGCTCCAGCTCTGGGCAAAAACCCACTGCTCTGCTCCAACTCTGGGGCTCAGCTCCAAAACCTTGACCAAAATACTTTATATGTGCTCATGTAGTAATGTTATCTGTGGCATTTCTTTTTACATTATGAGGATGTTTATGTCATGCCCAACCCTCCTTAATTGTCTTTACAACATGCTTGGTAGAGTACAGGGGTCTTACTCTTGGGCTATACTATTGTACCTTGGAAAACAGACAACCAGAATAGAACATTTATTTACACATGTCATATAACACAAAATGTCACATACAACATGTCATCTGTCATATGAGTGTCATTTTTCAGGGTGAGTTCTTTATCATGGTTTGTTACTTTCTCTTTGAAATGTTGTTACTTTTTCTTTGAAACTCTGTTACTTTTTCTTTGAAGCTCTATAGCTTTATCTTTGAAACTGTGTTGTTTTATCTCTGAAACTTTGTTACTTTATCACTGAAACTTTGTTACTTTATCTCTGAAACTTTGTTACTTTATCTCTGAAACTTTGTTACTTTATCTCTGAAACTTTGTTACTTTATCTCTGAAACTTTGTTACTTTATCTCTGAAACTTTGTTACTTTATCTTTGAAACTTTGTTACTTTATCTTTGAAACTTTGTTACTTTATCTCTGAAACTTTGTTACTTTATCTCTGAAACTTTGTTACTTTATCTCTGAAACTTTGTTACTTTATCTCTGAAACTTTGTTACTTTATCTCTGAAACTTTGTTACTTTATCTCTGAAACTTTGTTACTTTATCTCTGAAACTTTGTTACTTTATCTCTGAAACTTTGTTACTTTATCTCTGAAACTTTGTTACTTTATCTTTGAAACTCTGTTACTTTATCTCTGAAACTCTGTTACTTTATCTTTGAAACTTTGTTGCTTTATCTTTGAAACTGTGTTGTTTTATCTCTGAAACTTTGTTACTTTATCTCTGAAACTTTGTTACTTTATCTCTGAAACTTTGTTACTTTATCTCTGAAACTTTGTTACTTTATCTCTGAAACTTTGTTACTTTATCTCTGAAACTTTGTTACTTTATCTCTGAAACTTTGTTACTTTATCTTTGAAACTGTGTTCTTTTATCTCTGAAACTTTGTTACTTTATCTCTGAAACTTTGTTACTTTATCTCTGAAACTTTGTTACTTTATCTTTGAAACTTTGTTACTTTATCTCTGAAACTTTGTTACTTTATCTCTGAAACTTTGTTACTTTATCTCTGAAACTTTGTTACTTTATCTTTGAAACTTTGTTACTTTATCTCTGAAACTTTGTTACTTTATCTTTGAAACTTTGTTACTTTATCTCTGAAACTTTGTTACTTTATCTCTGAAACTTTGTTACTTTATCTCTGAAACTTTGTTACTTTATCTCTGAAACTTTGTTACTTTATCTCTGAAACTTTGTTACTTTATCTCTGAAACTTTGTTACTTTATCTCTGAAACTTTGTTACTTTATCTCTGAAACTTTGTTACTTTATCTCTGAAACTTTGTTACTTTATCTCTGAAACTTTGTTACTTTATCTCTGAAACTTTGTTACTTTATCTCTGAAACTCTGTTACTTTATCTTTGAAACTCTGTTACTTTATCTCTGAAACTCTGTTGCTTTATCTTTGAAACTTTGTTACTTTATCTCTGAAACTCTGTTACTTTATCTCTGAAACTTTGTTACTTTATCTTTGAAACTCTGTTACTTTATCTCTGAAACTTTGTTACTTTATCTTTGAAACTTTGTTACTTTATCTCTGAAACTTTGTTACTTTATCTTTGAAACTATGTTGCTTTATCTCTGAAACTCTGTTACTTTATCTTTGAAACTTTGTTGCTTTATCTTTGAAACTCTGTTGCTTTATCTTTGAAAGTTGATTGTTTGACACCTTAAATTTTTCTGTGCCCACGTATTGTATGTGAGCTTCTGAACGTTATCAGTGAATACTTAGTTGTTGGTAGCAACTGTCGTAGATTTTTAGATAGGAGAATTAAGACTTGGGTTGGTCCCTTCTGAATAGCTTAGAATGAGTGATAGATACAGTGAGAGCTGGAGAAAAGCAATAGAATTTCCACACGTGAGATGATAGAATGTGATATAGAGGCTGTCTTTGAGAATCGAGATAATCTTCTCTCTCTCACCTATCTTCTACGACCGCTTTTAAAGTGTCAGACAGTCTAAACCACAGATATATATTACATAAATCTCTATCTACTCACGGCACTCACATATACGTGACGACAGTTAAACACACAGACGTGGGAAAACAATAACAATGATATATATATATATATATATATATATATATATATATATATATATATATATATATATTTTAGAACGAGCTGACCAACACGATTATTAAGTTCAAGAGAGATTTTAATTATCAGTTAAAAATCTTCTCACAACACCAAAGAAATACATCAAGGAAAAAAAAACATATATACAAATAGTCATAAATTGAAGAAAATGCTACAAGGCTGATAGCCCGTTAGAATCTTACTCTAGGTTTAGCCCACAGCCCCGTTAAGAGAACAGATGATGGCCCAAAGAGTTATAGATACATAGGGTTGAGTCTAAGAGGTTTCTTTCTTTCTCGTAAATGTATGAACAGAGTTGGATAATCTGATTTAGCCTAAGAAAAAAGAAACTCTAGCATTTGTAACAAATTCTGCAGATTTAAAAAAATTTAAGATAGCAAATGGGTGACAATAATACCCCGGTAAAATAACACTCTGGCCTGTGTACTCTCATTCATTCAGCCATGGCCTTGCTCACACATATATACTCACAACTTTGCTCGCTGCCTCTGGGAACATAATAATTCTAGGACCTTCGCACAGACCCGAAAAATGCAGTCATCGACCAAGAAACCCCCAGTTCCAAAAGACGTACTGAACTCTCTGTCTCAGGGAAACGATTCCTTGGGTGTTCTAATTTTTTTCGAATGTCTGATTAAGTCACATAAAATTTGTCCAGGCACGAAAGTTAGCAGAGCACAATGTCATTAGCTTTGGATTCTAGGATTTAAGGAATGTCAGATCGGTGTCTTCTTTCAGGCAGGTACTATATTTGGTCACCACAATACTAGTCACAATCTCTGTCGGAATGTTAATGTTATTCTTGTAATATTCTCTCGCCGCCAGGCAGCATGTACATTTAAATTTGTGGAGCAATATGAACTGGCTCACAAGCCCAATATATATTTCTAGTCTTTAGAAACCGTTAGTGGGATTGCTATTACTGTCTCTCTCTGATGGCATATGCACTGTCAGATCCAGTGTTACTTGAAACAAAAAAAAACCCACGTGGTTAAAGATAGGAACTGTCTATGCTTCACACAAATATGTCTCTTTACTAAACGCTGGCAAGTTGGGTACCACCGTTTCACTATATAAAATGGAAAGAACACATATAAATCATTTACACATTATGTACTCAATATAACTTACATTTAAAACAGCAAGCCTACAGCTTGACTTATTATTTAAACTTCCGGTGAAATAAGTTATATAAAATCGATCATCAGGAATTAGGAATATGGTGCGTATTCCGTCACTACTCACTGATGTCGCGTCTAGCATTTATAAGTTTGTTTAGCAAATATACTCGACTGAGTAGTTAGCAGTTACATTAAATTGTTTTAATAGCCGAATGGGTTTAGCTAGACATTTATAATTTATCTTGCTCTCCACTGTAACTCGTCGACTAAAGAAAATAACAAACTATTAAAATAATCACTCTGTTCAAAAGAAACTAGTTAAAATGAAATGAGCGATTTAGCGCTTTAAACACTACACACAATACTAGATATATAATATTAATATACCTCGACACAGAATTTCTAAGAACTTAAACCACTTCGACCAAACTAAAGGCCATCTCTATTAACAGAGATTATTTAGAAATCGAACGAAGGTTGTTCTAGTCTAACTGCAAAGTTACTGAGTGAAATGAAATAGTTTCAAACGTGGGTTAATATTTTAAACCAGACAAAGGATGAACTATCTCCCCCGCCCCGATCTCTCCCCCTTCTCATAACAGCTACGTTTAACTTAGAGGCGTGTCGTAACTGCCACCAGGGCGATTACGCACCTTCGGTAACAAACTGACCGGGAAAAGCGCGTGTCAGTTGCAAATCTCAGACAACCGTCTGAAACTGCGACTATAAGGTGTAAATATTCGCTCCTACTTAAGCGTTCGGCCGATGCAACTGTTTGTTGACCGGTGAAAATGCAGACGGATGTCGGCTCTCTCCTAGCATTCTCACGCGTTTACGTCGAGAATCTAACTCAGGAGTGTCGTGTCATCTGAAGGTGCAGACCCAAGTCGGCTCGATGTCTGAGATGGACTGCAACTAAATCGCACTTCACGTCTGACTGACATCTATGTAATAAAATTACGTATCCCAGTATGAGAAAAAACACAAGGTAAAGTTTGAGGATACTGAAGAAAATATTTTTCGCAACCGAGTGATGCGAAAAATACAGGAAAAACAAGTACGGAAAGATAATAAAATAAAAGGATTCGGGTGAGAGAATAGGAAGAAGATGTAGGCAATTTAATGATATAAAGACCTACGTGACAGGACGTCCCCCCTTTAAGATATGGAAGCACTCCATGTCTACGTTATGGAATTAAATTTCCTATAACCGTAGCTTCAGGGTGTCTGTCTTCTTCCCTCTCATCTTCCCCCTCCATCTCTCTCCAATATCTACTCATGAAGTCTGCCCCGACGTTTCCTTCCTCTGGAATGTCTCCCATGCGCGCTTGAAAGAGCGTCGCCGCTTCTGACATTTTTCAAAGATTTCCTGTGTGTGCAGTGGAGTTTCCCTGCCACTATCGTCATCTTCGTCAGTTTTGGCGATCGTCAGGAGATGGTCGGAGGTTGGCACTGGTTTTTCCAAGTATCTCTTTCTTTCGCGACTTTCCTGTATCGGTTAGCATGCTTTGTGCGTGCTCGCTTAAAGTTGGTCGTTGCTAGGTCCCACCCTAGTTTCAACCTTTCCTTTAAAACCGACACATATTTACTTGCTGAGACAACTGTCTCATCCGCCTTCTCGTCTGTCAGAGACTGAAGTAAGGCTTCCAGCGGGCCCTTAATGGGTCTGCCGAATAAGAGTGTAGCTGGCGGAAATCCTGTGGAAGTATGAGGAGATTCTCTGTAGCCAAATAAAGCTCCAGGAATACAAAGATCCCAATCTTCAGGTTTCACTTGTGCCAGTTTACTTAGCATCATGTTGAGGTTTCCATTAGCACGTTCCACGAGCCCATTTCCGGCCGGAGTATATGGCTTTGTGTAGATGTGTTGGGTCCTCAAGATCTTAACGATCTCATCCATCAACAGGTTTCGGTATGGAGATCCGTTATCCGTCAACACTTGTTGAGGGAATCCCAACCGAGTGAAAATCTGCACGAGGGCTTCTGCGACATGCTTGGCATCTGCGCATGTTAGCGGTATAGCTTCTGCCCATAAAGTGCATGTATCGACTAAGGTCAGGATGAACCTGTTCCTTCTTTTAGTCCTTTCGAAAGGCCCTAAAATGTCGATCACAACCCGTTCGAATGGTGTACCCACTATTGGCATTTCACCCAAGGAGACTGGGGGTGCCCGTTGCTTGGGTGGCACACGTTGGCACTGGGCACAGGATTTGACATATCTGATAATATCAGTATTTACTCCTGGCCACCAATAATGAGTGGTTATACGTTGGTTTGTGGCGTTCTGTCCCATATGTCCGCTGAAGGGAAGAGAGTGCCCCATTTCTAGGATTTGGCTTCTGTACTGTTTCAGTACTAGGAGCTGGTTGTAACCTTGGTCAGGCTTGCCCGTTCTCCGATAAAGTACGCCATCCTTAGAAAAAAATGTTCCCGTGCTGTTTGGGTTCCTTAGCCATGGGCAGTTTCCTAAAGCAGGGTGCCAAAGTAGGGTCCTTGTATTGCGCTTCTTTAAGTTCCATGGGTAACAAGTTAGGCGCAGGCTCCCGTTCCTTCTTGGTTTGCCCTCTTGTAGTTACTGCTGCCACAATCGGCTCTTCCGGTTTCCCAATACACACGTATCTCCCGCCAAGTATGACTGGGTAGATGGGATCATCCATAACAGCCGCTTTGATCACGCCTCTGACAAAGTCAGAGTGTATCTCCACCAATGCGATGGGAAGCGCTGTAGGTGCATCACTCTTACGAACTCCACAAAGTTGGACGGTCTCTGCTGTCTCTTGACCGGGTTTGACCAGGTTTCTGGCAACAATGCAATCGTAAGAAAGCCCCGTGTCAAATAAGCAAGAAGTTTGAGAACCAATCAAAATAACAGTTCCTCGCGTTGAGGGTGTATCCCCAACAGGTTGGGAATCACTGTCAATAATTCCACCTTGCGAGACTGTTAATAAGCATCCGATGCGTTTCGGCTCGGTGTGCTCGGTCTGATCATATGTCCCGTGCTCAGGGGTTCTCCCTTTGCCACCTTGTCCTTTCTGGCTACGCTGCCATGTAGGGCGGTCGGGTTGATCAGATTGGTTGGGGTACTTGTTCTTGTAGAACTTGGATTTTTCAGGAGGGGGGTTTTGAGGTCCAGTTTCTCTGTGGTTATTTTGGTTAGAAGCCTGAGAAAATTGCTCTAGGTTATGTTTTCGAAAATGCTCCTCTGTCAGTTTCTGCTTTGTGGCTGGTAGTTCAGCCAGCGCATTGTGATAACGCTCAGACTTTTCCAAAATGTCTTCAAGTTTTTCTGCCCCCTGCTCAGCGAGAAATCTCCGGGTATCAGCAGACAAAGTGTTCTTTATTTGTTCCGTTAAAACAAATTCCTCAAGACCTTCATAGGTAGAGGGGAGCTGCGAGAGCTCAAGGCACTTTGTCAAATATCCCTTTAGACGGGAAGAGAACTGGTGAAAAGATTCAGAATTCTCCTTTCTGCTGTTGCGAAGCAGTTGCAAAAACTTGCGTGCGTTCATTTCAAAGCGCTCCAGTAACGCTTTCTTCAACACATCATAGTTGTCTTGTTGGCTGCTTTCCAGTTTGGCGTAAACATAATACGCAGTACTTTTCAAAGCCTGGGAAAGCTTCATATTCCAACGCGACCTCTCTAAACCGTACAGAGTTGCAATTTTCTCAAATTTTTCTAACCAAGTGTCAATCTTCTCATTAGGACAGGGGAAAGATTCTAGCGGAAAAGACATAGCCGTGAGGTGAGTAGATTGAGTATTGGCAGGATCAGTTAAGGAAGAATGAGGAGAAGACTCTCCATTGCTGGAGGTAGAGGCAGCACCACGACTTTGGAATTCTAGAGTTTTAAGAGCCAACTCATGCTGTCTCTCCTTCTCTCTTTCCTCATGCTGTCTTTCCTTCTCTCTTTCCTCATGCTGTCTCTCCTTCTCTCTTTCGTTCGCCCTGCGAATTTCCATTTCCTGATCCATCTTCCTCTGCTCTAATAGACGGTCTTCCCTTTCCTTCTCTCTAGCTTCTGCTTCTTTCCTCTTGAGTTCTTCTTTTTCCTCTTTAGCTTCAGCTGCTTTCCTCTCCGCATCATATCTCTCAAGTTCGTCTCTGACAAACGCTTTCGCTTCCTCTCCTTCCAGTCCCTCCTCTCTCGCTTCGTCCCTGAGGAGTTGTCTAAGCTTTGCCCTCTCGGCCATATTATGTCAGTGACTGAGACTAGTGGAGAAAGAAAATAGAAAAAAAGATACACTGGCTCCTACCACTTACGAGAAAAAAAATACCAAAAATCAAAAGATGATATATTTAACCCTGGGATACCTCCTCCAAAATTAAAAATCTAACTATCGCTGCTATTAATCGGCAATAAAGCACCTAATGCAAAACACGACTACGCCAACTAAATGGTAGTTAAGATTACTTCTGAAAAATAAGTTGCTACAGTGGAAACAAAATAATTATTGTAAAAATTAAAGAGAAAAATAATCCCTTAATTTTAATCCACTATCAAGTTTACCCCTGAAGACAGTTAGGGTGAGGGAGGCAATTAATCTGGACAAATAGTCCGAAACGCACTCCTTAACTTTAGTTCAAACACCTTCCTGCTTCAGAACCCTTGTGAATGTTATACACTCACAAACTTTACCAGCGTTTAGTATTACAAAATCATTAATTAACATGTATTCCGACAAAATCAACCTGTAAACCAAATGTATAATGCTTCTTAATGCTGTGGAAAAAAACTTATCAGTTTGTGTGGTCAGCACGCCCGTAAACAGATCGTTAGTCTAGGGGATAAATTATTTTCAAAAAGTACAAAACTCCACAAGACAATCACACTCTTACTCTATATCAGAATAAAGAATCTTACAGACGAGCTGATATTTGTCGTCTCGTCTTCCTATTCAAAGTTCAAAATCCTGATAGACGAGTCCACATTTGTCGTACTCGTCTTCCTATTCTAAGTTCAAAAATCCGTCGGGCGAGACCACATTTGTCGTATCGCCTTAGGATTTTGGGTTCAATTCCCGGTAACGAGCAACCATTTGTCGTAGATTTTTAGATAGGAGATTTAAGACTTGGGTTGGTCCCTTCTGAATAGCTTAGAATGAGTGATAGATACAGTGAGAGCTGGAGAAAAGCAATAGAATTTCCACACGTGAGATGATAGAATGTGATATAGAGGCTGTCTTTGAGAATCGAGATAATCTTCTCTCTCTCACCTATCTTCTACGACCGCTTTTAAAGTGTCAGACAGTCTAAACCACAGATATATATTACATAAATCTCTATCTACTCACGGCACGCACATATACGTGATGACTGTTAAACACACAGACGTGGGAAAACTATAACAATGATATATATATATATATATATATATATATATATATATATATATATATATATATATATATATATATATATATATATATATTAGAACGAGCTGACCAACACGATTAAGTTCAAGAGAGATTTTAATTGTCAGTTTAAAATCTTCTCACAACACCAAAGAAATACATCAAGGAAAAAAAAACATATATACAAATAGTCATAAATTGAAGAAAATGCTACAAGGCTGATAGCCCGTTAGAATCTTACTCTAGGTTTAGCCCACAGCCCCGTTAAGAGAACAGATGATGGCCCAAAGAGTTATAGATACATAGGGTTGAGTCTAAGAGGTTTCTTTCTTTCTCGTAAATGTATGAACAGAGTTGGATAATCTGATTTAGCCTAAGAAAAAAGAAACTCTAGCATTTGTAACAAATTCTGCAGATTAAAAAAAATTTAAGATAGCAAATGGGTGACAATAATACCCCGGTAAAATAACACTCTGACCTGTGTACTCTCATTCATTCAGCCATGGCCTTGCTCACACATATATACTCACAACTTTGCTCGCTGCCTCTGGGAACATAATAATTCTAGGACCTTCGCACAGACCCGAAAAATGCAGTCATCGACCAAGAAACCCCCAGTTCCAAAAGACGTACTGAACTCTCTGTCTCAGGGAAACGATTCCTTGGGTGTTCTAATTTTTTTCGAATGTCTGATTAAGTCACATAAAATTTGTCCAGGCACGAAAGTTAGCAGAGCACAATGTCATTAGCTTTGGATTCTAGGATTTAAGGAATGTCAGATCGGTGTCTTCTTTCAGGCAGGTACTATATTTGGTCACCACAATACTAGTCACAATCTCTGTCGGAATGTTAATGTTATTCTTGTAATATTCTCTCGCCGCCAGGCAGCATGTACATTTAAATTTGTGGAGCAATATGAACTGGCTCACAAGCCCAATATATATTTCTAGTCTTTAGAAACCGTTAGTGGGATTGCTATTACTGTCTCTCTCTGATGGCATATGCACTGTCAGATCCAGTGTTACTTGAAACAAACAAAAAAACCCACGTGATTAAAGATAGGAACTGTCTATGCTTCACACAAATATGTCTCTTTACTAAACGCTGGCAAGTTGGGTACCACCGTTTCACTATATAAAATGGAAAGAACACATATAAATCATTTACACATTATGTACTCAATATAACTTACATTTAAAACAGCAAGCCTACAGCTTGACTTATTATTTAAACTTCCGGTGAAATAAGTTATATAAAATCGATCATCAGGAATTAGGAATATGGTGCGTATTCCGTCACTACTCACTGATGTCGCGTCTAGCATTTATAAGTTTGTTTAGCAAATATACTCGACTGAGTAGTTAGCAGTTACATTAAATTGTTTTAATAGCCGAATGGGTTTAGCTAGACATTTATAATTTATCTTGCTCTCCACTGTAACTCGTCGACTAAAGAAAATAACAAACTATTAAAATAATCACTCTGTTCAAAAGAAACTAGTTAAAATGAAATGAGCGATTTAGCGCTTTAAACACTACACACAATACTAGATATATAATATTAATATACCTCGACACAGAATTTCTAAGAACTTAAACCACTTCGACCAAACTAAAGGCCATCTCTATTAACAGAGATTATTTAGAAATCGAACGAAGGTTGTTCTAGTCTAACTGCAAAGTTACTGAGTGAAATGAAATAGTTTCAAACGTGGGTTAATATTTTAAACCAGACAAAGGATGAACTATCTCCCCCCCCGCCCCGATCTCTCCCCTTCTCATAACAGCTACGTTTAACTTAGAGGCGTGTCGTAACTGCCACCAGGGCGATTACGCACCTTCGGTAACAAACTGACCGGGAAAAGCGCGTGTCAGTTGCAAATCTCAGACAACCGTCTGAAACTGCGACTATAAGGTGTAAATATTCGCTCCTACTTAAGCGTTCGGCCGATGCAACTGTTTGTTGACCGGTGAAAATGCAGACGGATGTCGGCTCTCTCCTAGCATTCTCACGCGTTTACGTCGAGAATCTAACTCAGGAGTGTCGTGTCATCTGAAGGTGCAGACCCAAGTCGGCTCGATGTCTGAGATGGACTGCAACTAAATCGCACTTCACGTCTGACTGACATCTATGTAATAAAATTACGTATCCCAGTATGAGAAAAAAACACAAGGTAAAGTTTGAGGATACTGAAGAAAATATTTTTCGCAACCGAGTGATGCGAAAAATACAGGAAAAACAAGTACGGAAAGATAATAAAATAAAAGGATTCGGGTGAGAGAATAGGAAGAAGATGTAGGCAATTTAATGATATAAAGACCTACGTGACAGCAACATGCTCGAGGCTACCTGTATCTCTTACTGTCAGGTGATGTTGTTGTTGCTAACTAGGGCTGCTGAGCTTATCACTTTTTTGCAGCCAATGCCAAATTTAAAAGAATCCTTGACATTATCTACACTGTACGCATAGATTTGTTTTTTCCTCTGGCTTTTCTGCCGTTCAGAATCTTGTTGAGTTGGAGTTATAAGTTACAGTTTCTTTCTCTCGCATTCTGTCGTGGCCTGATATGCATATCAAGAATCTTCACATCTTGTTTCATGTCCAGGGGGAGAGGGGTGGCATTCTCTGCCGTCCATGAAGCTCTCCAGATATGCAGGTCTGAAATTATGTGCTAATGCTTTGGGCTTTCCCATGGAATCGTCACATCCAACACAGGGCCACCTCACAGCTACAACACCTGTTAACCATTCATTCAATCATTGTGACATCCAACACAGGGCCACCTCACAGCTACAACACCTGTTAACCATTCATTCAATCATTGTGACATCCAACACAGGGCCACCTCACAGCTACAACACCTGTTAACCATTCATTCAATCATTGTGACATCCAACACAGGGCCACCTCACAGCTACAACACCTGTTAACCATTCATTCAATCATTGTGACATCCAACACAGGGCCACCTCACAGCTACAACACCTGTTAACCATTCATTCAATCATTGTGACATTCATTCAATCATTGTGACATCCAACACAGGGCCACCTCACAGCTACAACACCTGTTAACCATTCATTTAATCATTGTGAGATCCTCCTGCTCATGGCCAACCATGTAAAATCCGGAGTTAAGTTTGGGGTTCAAATGACTATCCCATGCTCAGTGTGCAATGCTGGGTTCTCATCAAGTTTCACCACAGGGGGAATCGTGGCTAGTCAAACCCTGAAGTTAAACCCAGGAACTCAAAGTTTGCCTGTTTCCAGGATGCACCACAAAGCTGTGCTTCATGGTCTTGATTAGAGATCCAACCATGGAATTCAAGCAAGAGCAGTGTATGCTGAGAGGTAGATCTGACTCTGGAATACATGCAATAGTATCATACATTCAGAGATAGGACCTTCACTGTGGCATATCACTCAGATAATATGTTACTTCTATCATTTGATAGGACCTTCTCTGTGATATATCACTTACATTATTTGTTACTGCTATCACATGATAGGACCTTCACTGTGATATATCACTTACATTATTTGTTACTGCTATCACATGATAGGACCTTTGCTGTGATATATCACTTACATTATTTGTTACTGCTATCACATGATAGGACCTTCACTGTGATATATCAATGTCCTTTTTTGCATTGAATTAAGTAACCTCAACGTATTGCAGTGTTAGGGTCACTGTCTATAGTTTCTAGAACTTGTCTTGAGTACTGTTTGCTTGGTGTCACTTGTTAGTGTGCTATCTGTAAGTGTGAGATACCGTGACTATTTGTTAATAATTTGACCCAGGTTCTATTAAAACTCGTGACTAAACCACACTGTATGCCAGCTGTAATTACTGTGTTATCTAGGAACTAAATCACAGTCATCCACTGACTCTCCTGTCCCACTCTTCTAAATAATTAACAATCCTTGATCCAAGTTACAACTTTATTAAACAGAGTTTAAAACTAGCACACAGAATAAAGCATGTATTAAATATTCAGTGGTAGTTGTTGTGAGTTTGTGACAGGCATGTAGTGGTAGCTGTTGTGAGTTTGTGACAGGCATGTAGTGGTAGCTGTTGTGAGTTTGTGACAGGCATGTAGTGGTAGCTGTTGTGACAGGCATGTAGTGGTAGATGTTGTGACAGGCATGTAGTGGTAGCTGTTGTGACATGCATGTAGTGGTAGCTTTTTGACAGGCATGTGGTGGTAGCTGTTGTGACAGGCATGTAGTGGTAGCTGTTGTGACAGGCATGTAGTGGTAGCTGTTTTGACAGGCATGTGGTGGTAGCTGTTGTGACAGGCATGTAGTGGTAGCTGTTGTGACAGGCATGTAGTGGTAGCTGTTGTGAGTTTGTGACAGGCATGTAATGGTAGGTGTTGTGACAGGCACGTAGTGGTTGCTGTTGTGACAGGCATGTAGTGGTAGCTGCTGTGACAGGCATGTAGTAGTAGCTGTTGAAACAGGCGTGTAGTGGTAGCTGTTGTGACAGGCATGTAGTGGTAGCTGTTGTGACAGGCATGTAGTGGTAGCTCGTGTGACAGGCATATAGTGGTAGCTGTTGTAACAGGCATGTAGTGGTAGCTGTTGTGACAGGCATGTAGTGGTAGCTGTTGTGACAGGCATGTAGTGGTAGCTGTTGGGACAGGCATGTAGTAGTAGCTGTTGTGACAGGCAATGTAGTGGTAGCTGTTGTGACAGGCATGTAGTTGTAGCTGTTGTGACAGACATGTAGTGGTAGCTGTTGTGACAGGCATGTAGTGTTAGCTGTTGTGACAGGCATGTTGTGGTAGCTGTTGTGACAGGCATGTAGTGGTAGCTGTTGTGACAGGCATGTAGTGGTAGCTGTTGTGACAGGCATGTAGTGGTAGCTGTTGTGAGTTTGTGACAGGCATTTGGGGGTAGCTGTTGTGACAGACATGTAGTGGTACCTGTTGTGAGTTTGTGACAGGCATGTAGTGGTAGCTGTTGTGATAGGCATGTAGTGGTAGCTGTTGTGACAGGCATGTAGTGGTAGCTGTTGTGACAGGCAGGTAGTGGTAGCTGTTGTGAACTTCTTTGTTTTGGTTTGAAAGATCATCTTCATTGCTCCAGGACTACTCCATCAGTGCTCCGATCTCCTCCCTTACATTACACAAGGAGGATCTCAGCACAGTGCATAGACTCCGTAGCACAGGCGAGAATCCCAATTTGTGTAGATAGGAATCACATTCTATAAATTACTCTGTTGGGCAGATTTCTGTTCTTGTTTTTTTAATTTTTGCCAGGGCAGCGGCTTATTAGGCCTACTCTGTACGATTTCCAACTGCCATGGGATTTTTAACATGCAAACTTGCACACGGGACTTCATATTTTTTCACCCTTATGGACTTATACTTTCTTTTACTGTAGACACAGGTGTCTATGTGCTGGGGACTTGTACTTTCTTTTACTGTAAACACACTCATCTGTATTGTCACAGGCATGTAAAAGGCATCTAGTGGTATATGTAATGGACTTGTTTTTTATTTTACTGTAGACCCACTCATCTACCTGTGATAGACATCTAGTGGTATTTATAGTGGATGTGTACTTTATTTTACTGTAGACCCACTCATCTACCTGTGACGAGACATCTAGTGGTATATGTAGCGGATTTGTGCTTTATTTTACTGTAGACACACTCATCTACCTGTGACGAGACATCTAGTGCTATTTGTAGTGGATTTGTACTTTATTTTACTGTAGACCCATTCATCTACCTGTGATAGACATCTAGTGGTATTTGTAGTGGATTTGTGCTTTATTTTACTGTATACACACTCATCTGATCCACACCACTAGTATGCATGCCTTCATTTTATGCTCTGGTCCCATGCTTTTTTCCATTCTTTTGTTATTGTCCTTACTATTAGACTCTTTATTTCGAATCTCCCTAACCCTGTTTCAATTTGTTTAAAGTGATTTCTTCCTAACTTGGCTTCCCTGTCAGTGAACTCATTTCCTGCTATGCCAACATGTGATGGAATCAGGGCCGGTGCTAACCAGTTCAGCGCCCCCCCCTGCAAGTTTTGAATTAGTGCCCCAAAGCTGCTCACAGGCTAACAAATATATAAATTAAAAAATAATATGGTATGACATCAGTTTACTCACTAACGCCAACTCACAAATATAAGCAGTTCTGAAAATTGTAAATGTATAATTTGTAACTTCGTAGATAAGAAATGACAGTCTTCTGTATTAATATGAAAATTATTTAGCAATAAAACAAATGAAAATGCAGTTAGGGTTTGTTCATGAAGGACATCACAGAAAAAAGTATATATATAAGCCTTGAAAAATAGGTAAGGTTTACCAAACATTTTTGGATCAAAATGTGACGTCACAAACTTGTACACCTTCCACCCAGTGTGTGACGTCGTTAATGAACAACTTCTTACAATAGTTTTACTTCACGGGCTTTCATGTTTGCAAATTTTTAAATTAATTCCTTTTTTTTTATTTTTTTTTATTTGAATCCATAGTAGGCCTTTTTATTGTACTCATTTAATAAGGATCTGACAATAAAAAAGTCATGTCAATGTTTTGTTCACGGCAACAAATTTCTAACATTTTTCTATCATAAACTAATACAAAAAAATTAAATGCTGGAGGCGCCTTTTGGGTTTTGCACCCCTAGCCTTCGGCGCCCCCCTGCCTTGCAGACCTCACATATAGGCAAACGCCGGCCCTGGCTGGAATCCATGTTTTATGCTGTCAGTTTATGGTGTCTGTCAAGTTTTATGTTGTCAGTTTATGTGTAAGGGGCTATCATGTTTTATATTCTGTCAGTTTGTCTATGTTTTATATTATATTCTGTCATTTAATGGTCATGATTTATATGGTCACTTTATGGTTTATAGTGTCTGTCATGATTTATATGGTCAGTTTATGGTGTCTGCCATGATATATATTATATCAGTTTATGGTGTCTGTTATATTTTAGATTGTCAGTGTATGGTGTATGTCATGCTTTATATTGCCAGTTTATGGTGTCTGTCATGGTTTATATTATGTCAGTTTATGGTGTCTTTCATATTTATATTATGTCAGTTTATGGTGCCTGTTACATTTTATATTCTGTCAGTTTATGGTGTCTGTCATGTTTTATATTGTCAGTTTAAGGTGTCTTTCATGTTTTACATTCTGTCAGTATAGTGTCTGTCATGATTTATATTCTATCAGTTTATGGTGTCTGTCATGTTTTATATTGTCAATTTAAGGTGTCTTTCATGTTTTACATTCTGTCAGTATGTGGTGTCTGCCATATTTTATATTGTCAGTTTATGATGTCTGTCATATATTATATTGTAAGTTTATGTTGTCTGTCATATTTTATATTGTCAGTGTATGGTGTATGTCATGCTTTATATTGCCAGTTTATGGTGTCTGTCATGATTTATATTATGTCAGTTTATGGTCTGTCATATTTATATTATGTCAGTTTATGGTGCCTGTTACATTTTATATTCTGTCAGTTTATGGTGTCTGTCAAGTTTTACATTCTGTGAGTTTATAGTGTCTGTCATGTTTTACATTCTGTCAGTTTATGGTGATTGTCAAGCTTTATATTGTCAGTTTATGGTGTCTGTCATGTTTTATATTGTGTCAGTATATAATATTTGTCATGTTTTATATTCTATCAGTTTATGGTGTCTGTCATGTTTTATATTCTGTCAGTTTATGGTGTTTGTCATGTTTTATGTTGTCAGTATATAATGTCTGTCATATTTTATATTCTGTCAGTTTATGGTGTCTGTCATGTTTTACATTCTGTCAGTTTATGGTTATTGTCAAGCTTTATATTGTCAGTTTATGGTGTCTGTCATGTTTTATAGTATGTCAGTATATAATGTCTGTCATATTTTATATTCTGTCAGTTTATGGTGTCTGTCATGTTTTACATTCTGTCAGTTTATGGTGATTGTCTGTCAGCTTTATATTGTCATTTTTTATGGTGTATGTTCATGTTTTATATTATGTCAGTATATGGTTTCTGTTATGTTGTACATTATGTCAGTTTATGGTGTCTGTCATGTTGTACATTATGTCAGTTTATGGTGTCTGTCATGTTGTACATTATGTCAGTTTATGTTGTCTGTCATGTTGTACATTATGTCAGTTTATGGTGTCTGTCATGTTGTACATTATGTCAGTTTATGGTGTCTGTCATGCTGTACATTATGTCAGTTTATGGTGTCTGTCATGTTGTACATTATGTCAGTTTATGGTGTCGTCTGTCATGTTGTACATTTATGTCAGTTTATGGTGTCTGTCATGTTGTACATTATGTCAGTTTATGGTGTTCTGTCCTTTTGTACATTATGTCAGTTTATGGTGTCTGTCATGTTGTACATTATGTCAGTTTATGGTGTCTGTCATGTTGTTACAATTCGTTTATGGTGTCTGTCATGTTGTACATTATGTCAGTTTTATGGTGTCTGTCATGTTGTACATTATGTCAGATTATGGTGTCTGTCATGTTGTACATTATGTCAGTTTTTATGGTGTCTGTCATGTTGTACAAACATTATGTCAGTTTAATGGTGTCTGTCATGTTGTACATTATGTCAGTTTATGGTGTCTGTCATGTTGTACATGATGTCAGGTTTATGGTGTCTGTCATGTTGTACATTATGTCAGTTTATGGTGTCTGTCATGTTGTACATTTATGTCAGTTTATGGTGTCTGTCATGTTGTACATTATGTCAGTTTTATTGTGTCTGTCAATGTTGTACATTTTGTCAGTTTATGGTGTCTGTCATGTTGTACATTATGTCAGTTTATGGTGTTGTCTGTCATGTTGTAACATTTATGTCAGTTTATGGTTGTCTGTCATGTTGTAACATTATGTCAGTTTATGGTGTCTTGTCATGGTTGTACATTATGTCAGTTTATGGTTTTGTCTGTCATGTTGTACCATTATGTCAGTTTATGGTGTCTGTCATGTTGTACATTATGTCAGTTTATGGTGTTCTGTCATGTTTTGTACATTATGTCAGTTTATGGTGGTTGTGTGTCATGTTGTACATTATGTCATGTTTATGGTGTCATGTCATGTTGTACATTATGTCAGTTTATGGTGTCTGTCATTTTGTACATTATGTCAGTTTATGGTGTCCTGTCCATGTTGTACATTATGTCAGTTTATGCGTCATTGGAGTCGTCATGTTGTACATTATGTCAGTTTATGGTGTCTGTCCATGTTGTACATTTATGTCAGTTTATGGTGTCCTGTCATGTTGTACATTATGTCAGTTTATAGTGTCTGTCATGTTGTACATTATGTCAGTTTATGGTGTCTGTCATGTTGTACATTATGTCAGTTTATGGTGTCTGTCATGTTGTACATTATGTCAGTTTATGGTGTCTGTCATGTTGTACATTATGTCAGTTTATGGTGTCTGTCATGTTGTACATTATGTCAGTTTATGGCGTCTGTCATGTTGTACATTATGTCAGTTTATGGTGTCTGTCATGATGTCTAATGTCAGCTTGAAGCAGATATCATTTCGTCATTGTGATGCACTTGCAGACGACATCTATATCCTTATCCTCCTTCTTGTTGGTGGCACATTCTGATGTCAGATGTAAAATGTTGAAGGAAAGTAGTGGTCACGCCTGACGTTGGTAGTATCTCCAGTGGTCACGCCTGACGTTGGTAGTATCTCCAGTGGGCACGCCTGAGGTTGGTAGTATCTCTAGTGGTCACGCCTGAGGTTGGTAGTATCTCCAGTGGTCACGCCTGAGGTTGGTAGTATCTCCAGTGGTCACGCCTGAGGTTGCTCCAGTGGTCACGCCTGACGTTGGTAGTATCTCCAGTGGTCACGCCTGAGGTTGGTAGTATCTCCAGTGGTCACTCCTGACGGTAGTATCTCCAGTGGTCACGCCTGAGGTTGGTAGTAGCTCCAGTGGTCACGCCTGACGTTGGTAGTATCTCCAGTGGTCCACGCCCTGACGTTGGTAGTATTTCCAGTGGTCACGCCTGAGGTTGGTAGTATCTCCAGTGGTCACGCCTGAGGTTGGTAGTATCTCCAGTGGTCACGCATGAGGTTGTAGTATCTCCAGTGGTCACGCCTGAGGTTGGTAGTATCTCCAGTGGGGTCACGCCTGAGGTTGGTAGTAATCTCCAGTGGTCACGCATGAGGTTTGGTGGTCTTCTCCAGTGGTCACGCCTGATGGTTGGTAGTATCTCCAGTGGTCACGCATGAGGTTGGCTGGTATCTCCAGTGGTCACGCCTGAGGTTGGTAGTATCTCCAGTGGTCACGCTGAGGTTGGTAGTATTCTCCAGTGGTCACGCATGAGGTTTGGTGGTATTCTCCATATTGCATGTTTTAGGAATGGTACTACGTGATGGCCCATATGTTGTTCACTTTCGCCAACATACATCTTTGGCTTTTCATTTAAAACACAACAAATGATCAACCGTTTATCCGTGCCACTGAAATTATGAATCTTCAGCAGGAGAACGCCTGACTAAATAAGGATAAAGGAACTAACGAGAGACAGATGAACATCTGACTAAATAAGGATAATGGAACTAACGAGAGACAGATGAACATCTGACTAAATAAGGATAAAGGAACTAACGTCAAACAGATGAACATCTGACTAAATAAGGATAATGGAACTAATGAGAGACAGATGAACATCTGACTAAATAAGGATAATGGAACTAATGAGAGACAGATGAACATCTGACTAACATCATGGATAAAAGGAAACAAACGATAGACAAGATGTACATCGTGACTCTAAATAAGGATAAACGGAAAACAAAAACGATAGTACGATGCCCATTCATTAATATTAATATAGAAAAGGCCAAAAGGAAAAATTATTACTCAAGCCATACAGCTGTAGCATCAGGGCCACACCCAAGGTGTGTTGAGGGGCGGGGTTTATTAATCCCCCA